>OMOT01026394.1:8503-27272 GCA_900312575.1 Acanthochaenus luetkenii | reverse complement strand
TGGTGTCTCCACCATTAAACACGACACAGTGCCTTACAGACCTCACTGACTTGCTCAAACATTAGAAAGATATGACTAAGTTCAATCACTAAGGAAACCTAACATACAATTTCATGCTGCACTAGGCAACTTTGCACTTTTACGGCCCCAAATGACAGTCATAACTGTTAACATTTTTGAAAGGCTTCACTGCCTGTCACATGTGACATGTGGACATAGTGATGTTGTTGATGAGTCCAGCTTCCTCTGCACAGGGCACTTAAATTTGGGCAAACAGGAAGAGAATTAGTGGGGATGGGATGCGCTTCTCTGTTGCAGACACAATTCCTGATTTAGGCTGATAAGACGGCAGGATTTTTACATTAAAATCTTGCCTAGTGCAGCTTTAAATTGATGGCCTGTTGGCCTTGTCATAGACCCCCTTTGGCTTTTTGTCAAGAAAACAATTAATCCTATAAACACTGACTCACTCACATACACACACACACACACATCTGCATCATGATCAGCAACAGAACAAAGTCAAAAATCCAATCCAAATTGTACACACATGCAATTCCTAATATTACATCCTTATGTGTGTGTGATCAGGTAATCATTATCCAGCCCCAGGCCCCCAGCAGCACCCAGGGCTCCCCAGGGTCCCAGGCTGACTTTCCATCTCAGGATGCCCCCCCAGCCCCATCTCCCCTCAACCAGAAGGATGAGGACCCCGAGGTCAGATCCACCACCCAGAAACTACATCAAATACACTCAGAGAGCGTCATATTTGGCACTAGAGGAGATAAATGTTCACCCACACATCTTAAAAGGAACAGCACAAGTAGAGACCAGGTTACATGGAAATAAATTATATTATAATGCGATAAAGACGTCTGGGAAAGTTTTACAATTAATTATCTAAATGTAAGGCTTTAACATTTATTAAAATGTCTTTAATACAGTTATTAGGCGTAATCTTTTTTCATGTGTGCGTGTCCTCTCCAATTAATACAGAACAGGTTTAGTAGTACGTTATACATCCTATCTGCTTTACTAAACACAGTTGGACTTCATGTCCCTGGAGTAATTTCCTTTGTCTTATACCGCCCATTTATAGTCACAACTTTCATTAGTGATGTTCAATTCGTGATGTTGTTAGCTTTGTTTCTTTATTCGGCTTACAGTTAATTCAATTTAGAAAAAAAGTATTGAAAAGTCTTACATTTGGCTTTCTGAATATCCTGTCTATGATAATGTGATTATGCTCTTAGTTGTAGTACACATATTTGCAGTAATATGCAGAGACCAGTCAGGTGTGTTCATGTTGCTCATGTGTAGTTGGTGATTTAGCTCAGTGTTTGGAGGAGCCAAGCTCCTAAAGACCAACGGAAAAGATGGCAAATAGCAGAGGTCAGCATTATTGTGCGCATGTAAATGTAGCCAATGTTTCATACATTTATCTAGCTTTGATTTAGCAGTCGCTATAACTAACCAGCCATAACTTCTATGCTTAACAGTGTTTGTGCTCCTTGTGTTATTGCTAGCCTGGAGTCATGGCGGATTATTATGTCATCACATCGCGTTGATTGGTTAAGCAATCCAATTATTCTGATCACTAATCCCAGATAATCCTACGGCAGTCCCGAACCTTTTCTGCTTAGCCTTCCCTTGCTGTTCCTACTGGCCATTCTCTGCAGTAGCAATGGGAGAAGAGCAGACTGTCTGAAACAAGACCGTAATCCACTTTCCACTGTCTCTAGAGCACCGCTGGTATTAGATTTACTCCTAACAGGGAAACAGCACTCACTTTCCGCTGTATGGAATTAAAGCACAATAACAGAGAAGTGATTCTGACATGAATACATTGATCTCAATCCCCCATCCTCTGGTTATAAATTGGAGAGTTTGTGATGTATAATAAACCATAAAGCACTAGATTCTCTGGAGGAGACGTTCTGTCTTTATTACTGTTGTCACTGTATTGTTATTTGCTTTGGGAAATGCCAGAACAAGAATCGTCTTCTTTATATCAGAGCCACATGTGAGAGGGAGATGGGGAGACACAGAAGATAGAGGAGGGTGGGGAAGCTCATCATGTATATATCCTAAGGAGGTAGAAGCCTCTTAAATGGAGAACACTTAAATGATGAGCTGAGGGCCCTCTAGCTCGAGTTCCTCTCTCCTGACCCAATCTCCCATTCAACGTCTTCACATCCCTCTGGGAGTACTACACTACTTCATCGTAATCCAGCACACTGTGGGTGTGGTTTACTCATTCAAATGTTGTCTCTATGCCTCTTACAGAAAATTGCCTTCATGGTTGCCCTTGGCCTGGTTACCACAGAGCACTTGGAAGGTAGGTTTACGGAGGATAAAAAGGTGTTGTGGAGGGTTGGCTGGCTGTCCCCAGATTATCCCAGCATCAAATACTGCCCTGTTTTCTTTGGCCTCTTCATTTGAGGTGCTATGGTCCAGGGTCACTAAGAGTGCATTGTGAGTGCAATTTTCAACCTCAGTTGAGGTAAGAGCGCAGTTTTCATCTTATTTGCTGAGAAACTTCTGTAAATAAAATTGTGCTGCAAACAAGCCCTTGAAAAGAGCACTGAGCAAGCAAACAGCCCCTTCAACACCAATTGCAAGCACAAATAGCTTCAGCCGTAAGACCAGTAATACACCAAGTCTGGCATCCTTGCGGCCCTTTGTAAATGGAGTGTTCTCTGATCTGATCTAGATTCTAGGGTGGAAAACCCTCTCCCTTGCTTGCCTGACCTGCTGGTGACGATGTCTATGCCTTATGCCAGGTTTCAAAGGATCTTATATGCGCTACAATAATGTTGGGGAGTTCGTATTGCAACGTGTGAATTGGGTTCAATCCCATTTGCATAGCCACACCTACAATACAAACATTATGTGGGCAAAATGACGAGATGTACGTATAATTGACATATGCATACCTTACTGTGCACTACTGTGCAAACCTCTAGTGAATCTGTGAATCAGAATCTAGAAAGTTTACTGCTCGTTTCCCACAATTGAGCATTTTAATTTTGTCCAGGCTGTGAAGGTGCCTGCATATCTTGTGCTGTCTGTTGGTCTGACTGTATCCTAAATAATGTTGGGACAAATATATTTGCATCTCTGAGCATAATGGTCTCAACAGTACTCTCTCTTAGTAGTATAATATTAATCCTGTCTGCTTTACTACACAGTTGGACTTCATGTCCCTTAACATGTATTTCCTGGTGTTCCTTTTCTTATTCTGCCCATTTATAGTTTCACAACTTTCATTAGCTATGTTCAATCAGAAATAGGCTGCTTTTACCAGCCTTGTTTCTTTATTTTGGTAGTTAAGTCTTAAATTCAGTCCCAGGTAGCATTAAAAACGTCTTAGAAACTTGCAGATTCACTGTACACATTTTATTTTTCTTAACAGAAATCCAGACCAAGAGACAGGAGAGGAAGAGGCGGAGTACAGCCAACCCTGCCTACAGCGGCCTGTTTGAACCAGAGGTCAGAAAACAAATTGCTTCCCTTTCCTGATGAGACCACCGAACAGTACAGAACAGTACTGGTTATGTGATGGCGAGTGTTTCATTTTTGCCATAGTACAGTTCATATGAAGGGTAAAATCCCCAAACACCAAAATGACTTGATCATCACTCGGTTAATCACTCAAAGGTGTATAAATCAATGTCTTTTGGAGAGTTTTACTCTCATGCCATTAGTCGAGTTATTATATTTCTGTACTTCAATGTACTGTAGATTTTAATCATTTTTTTGTTTAGCTAAAATGTTCTTTCCCTTTTGCCTTCTAGCGCAAACGCCATGCATCAAATTACCTGAACAACCCACTTTTCCTATCAGCACGAGGTAAAATGCATTTCACTTCCCATCAGCACCATACAGCCTGTTGTGAAGCTCATTAAACAAACATTTCCATTTAGCTCCATGTCCATCCTAAGGGACATGAACACACCTGTTAGGCTAGGAAACTACACTGAACAAGCACTGTAATGATGAAAAGCCCGTTCTTAATAAGAATAGCATAATTGGAAGGTTGTTTTTTCCAGGGTATCCGCAGATCCATAAAAAGTCTGAAAAACATAATATCCAACGTTAAGGCCTTAAAAATTATTAATTAGGTCTTTTCACCATGATGAGTTTCTTTTTAATTAAGTTTCATTTTGATACATCTATAAAATTAGAGGTATTAACAGATTCTTTACATTCTGTGATATTTAGTCAAAGCAGAGTTGGAAAGTAAGAGATGAAATAAGACAAATGCCATGAATTGTGTAGTTCCACCAAAACATTAATGGGACCGGCAGTAGTGTTGGTTTGATTGTATTTTATTATATTGTATTACATTACTTTCACTTCCAGTTGGTCACAGTAAATTTGACCCATATGCATGTCCATGTAATACAGAACAATATGACAAACATGTTGGACTTGTCCCTAACATTTAATTTCCTGGTGTCCTTTCTTAAACTGCTTATTTATAATTTCATAACTTTCATTAGCTATGTTCAATAAGAAATAGTCTGTTTTACCATCTTTTTGTCTTAATTCCAGGTAGCCTTAAAATGTCTTAATTTGGCTTTGTGAAACTTACTGGTACCCTGTAATGGCTGGTTATGGCTCTTGCTTGATAAGAATGCAGCTCCAGGCCTCCAGGTCTGTCTAATAAGATGCTGCAGGCTGAATTGAGCTACCTTCCCCAGGGTTATGCAGTTGCATGGCTTTACCGCTAACCCCCGTCTAGCTGTGTCTCTACCTGTTGGCTGCTACTAACCTATTCTCTGCTTCCCATCCATACGCTAGACACTGAGGATCTCTGCTGGAAGGTACGTAGCATGATTACTGATGGAATGTGGTGTGTGTGTGTTTGAATGTGTGTGGTGGTGGATATACTGATATGTCCTCCCATCAACCGATTGTCAGTGCATTGGTCTTCCCGTTTTCCTTCAACCTTGCCTACCACGGCTTTAACTTAGTTTGCATTACGTTTGAAAAGGCTCATTCATATCAGCTTACTTGTAGACTGATGATGTATACCAGTAAATACAGGGAGGAAGGCAGTGCAAAGTTATGGTTTGCAATGGCATGAAGGAAATAATTAGAGGTTATTAATAGACATTTTAGACAGGCTATGCTGATATTATGTCTTAAATGTTAGCTTAGGTTGTAACAATTAACTTTACTCACATTATGTAACTCTCGCTTCTGAAGTAATATGCTCCTCATTGTCACTTGGACAGTGTTCAAAAGGGGCTTTGGTCTCAATGACAATAAACTCATATAATGGTTTTTGATTTTAAAGGTTTTAGTCTAGGTGGGGTGTTCTTTTGTTAAGGCTTGTGAAGTGCTGCCGAAAACCCTGAGTCTTGCGCTAGTCTACATTTTAAACCAAATGTCAAGGTAATTTCATTAGGCAAAAGCAAGGGAATTTCCACTAGCGATTCAGTCCACTGTCGATCCCTGATATATTTGTTCAGTCTCCCAGCCCTTTCTCATTGTGTTCTTTGATGCTGTCTTTTGGGCGTCTCTACAGCTACAATAGGGTGCAGGCCTAAAACCAACAGGAAATTATCTCATTATTATATACTTCACATGCAAGCAAATAGATAGGACAGTTTGTTTGCAACATAAAACTCAACAAGGCAACATCTAACAACAGCAGAGCAACTCAGAACTGGGCCAATCCTACTGCAGGATTCATCACAATCTCTGTAGCTGTGACTGTGACTGCCACTGTAATATGACAGATTAGTCTGTACCCGTCTCTGCAAATTCACCAGTTTTACCCCTTCCATTGGTGTTTGATACTATTTCAACCGGCTGCCTGCTCTTGTAGACTGTGTAATGAGAGAGACATGGCAGCAGCAGAACCATCAATCTGAGAACCCGCTGGCCTGATGGTACCAGGGCTGTTTGCATTCTATCCCCTTCAAAAGATTAAGCTATTGCCAGTAAACAATGACAAATCAGAAGTGCCGGATTAAATGCAGCACCAACTTCATTAACTATTGGACAATTTCTTGTTGACTTCAGGTTGAGTGTGTACGTTCTGTGTGTATGTCAGTGAATGACGGCCTGGTGTTTGTGTTGCTGACAGGAGGAATTGGAGCATGATGACCACTGTACCATTTGCAAGGAGGAAGGCGAGCTGCAGCCCTGCCACAACTGCCCCCGTGCCTACCATCCCAACTGCCTCCACCCCCCCCTCAAAACCCCACCCAGAGGGTTGTGGTACTGCCCCAAGTGCCAGAAGAAGGTAAACACTTTGAATGAATCTTGTTATTTCAAACAATATCAAATGAACAAAAAATAACAATACATTTAAAACAAAATATGCTTATGTGTTGGTGGTAGCATACAGGTTAGAAAAGCTTGAGACCAGAAGGTTTCTGGCTTGAATACCTGGACCAGCTGGGAAAATGTGGGTGGGTAAAGTGAGTCCCTTGAGCAAGGCACTTAACCCTGAATTTCTAAGTGGCCAACAGTAGAACAGGGTGTCTACAGGACCTAAAAACATATTCAAGAGTCTTAAATTATATTACCTAAACTCCTGCAGTTTTTAAGGAATTTGCAGACATTTGGGGAAATAAGCTCATTTGCCATCTTACCTGTAGTCAGACGAGAAGAACGAGACCAATTTAATACAGATAGTCCATGTAGAACCGCAGCTGCGTTGTTGCTGGTTAGCAACATTAGCATTTTGAATGGCTGCAGAGGGGTTCCTGCTAGCTTCCCAGCAATGAGGGTAAGAACCAACCAGTCCAGCTTCTTCAAAGTCAAACTATTTTAGCAATGTCACTTGTCTATTTATGACGATTGAAAACAAAAAACCTAATCTTGGTTGATGTAGAGGCAGCTACATTTCAAAGCTTTCTGTTGATAACCAGCAGCCTTTTTCCTACAGCCAGAGAGGTAGTAAGCGTACATGGTCGTTGCCTACAATTTTTTCTGCTTTTCAGGTTCTGAACAAGGAGAACATGTCATGGCCACAGAACTTTGTCCAGTCCTACGTTACACACAAGACAGGTAAACATGTTACTGGTTGAACTCTGTATCCAGACTGTGTATTGTGATGCTGTTCATACATGTACTGATGGAGTGTTGTTTTCTGTATGAGCAGTGAGGCAGGAGGAGAAGCGGCGGCTGCTGAGAAGAAACACTGAGCTGAAGAAAGATTGCGCTCATCTGGAAGAACAGGACAATAAGCTCAATAAGACCCTCACAGTAAGACACCTAGCATACATGTCTTCTCCATTTATATTGATTCAGTTGAGTCTTCAAAGGAAAATTCCAGTTATTTATAACCTGGGCCTTATTTTATTAGTTTGCCATTATCACAATTGATTGTGTTCAAGATTTTGTCACTTAATCCACTGTAGAGCTTTACATACCTCCATTTCACCGGGAGCGCTGCTCTCCAACACACACTCACAGGGCTAAAGTAATCACCAACAGTGAAACCAAAAAAGTGATTAAAACACATCCTTTCAACACAATAACACTCACATGCAGTTACATGTTTTTAAATAGCTGTGATCGAACAATTATCACTCAATTATCTATAACAGTGGAGTTTCGACTGACATGGGGGTGAGATAATGACAGGATTTTCATTTTGGGGCAAACTTGTTCCATTAAACTCCTTAGGTAAAGAAGTAACGCCCCTGTTTGTCTCTCTCAGCAATGTATGGATCTCAGAGAACGACTGCTAGGCCAGCAGAGGGACACCCAGGCTTCCCTGGATCGCCTCAAAGCTCTGATCAGGTTGATCCAACGCGACCAGATTATTCAGGTTACTATGACGGCTACCGCCACCACAGCAGCCTCCCTGCTCTCCCTGGCCTGGATCAAACCCACCAGCACAGCCGCCACCTCCAGCACCCCAGGACCCTCCACGCCCCTGCAGAAGAGCCAGCCCCAAACTCAGGGCAACAATTAGTCCCGGCCACAGCAGCACTCTGGGGTGCAGCGTCTTAGCCAAGCAGTTGCCTGCTGAACCCATCACAGGTGGCCTCACCCAAATGTCGAGGGCAACATTTTTTTTCTTCAAAACACGTCTGAGATACCATTGAAACCACTGATCAATATATAACCATCTTTTTCCAAGAGCTGTTGTGGAAAAAAGCGACAAAAACGATGACAAAAAAGAGCTTATATCCTCCACTCAATCCATGACAAGTATTTTTTAAACCCAACACCTACAGTGCTTACGAGATTTCTTTTTTAAATTTATTTTCTATTTATTAATGTTCTTGGCCTTAATGTATTTATTACAAAAAGTTAGATTACATTGCTGTTACAGAAATATGGAATAAGTATTCTGTGCAGCCCAAAAGATATCTTCTTTTTTAAACAGGTATAATTATTGTTCTGCATATAGTGAGAGAGAACATTAGTGTAGTTGTAGTTACAAATAAACAATGGAATAATGAAAGGACTGTACATTGATATATCTGAGTAGATGTTTGTTCTCATTCTCCTATGAACAATGTTTGCCATAATAATTCAGGTGAAAGAGGGATGGGGAAATGTTTTCATTGTGTATGGACGTAAAAGCATACGAGCCTTCAAACAAAACAGAGAATACGTTTTTTCAGTATTAATATAGTTAGTCAAAAGAAAATGGTATTTAAGATAACTACAGAAATTAGCATTTCTAGTGGAGATTTTAGTATTTTCATGCTGATGCCTGTTCATAAATGTAAGTTTGGAGTATTCAAGGGGATCATTGTACATACTGCTGGACTTTGTTTCTCAACTTCAAACATCTAACCCAAGGTGTTCCTTTTTTCACAGTTGCACTCAAAAATTGACATTTGAAGGACCATCTGAGTTCATATAAATGTGTGATTCATCTATTTAGTCCCTTTCCTTCTCCCCTTTACCAGTATAGAAAATATGCCAAAAAAAACTACGTTTTTGTACTGGGAATACTCATCTATCAATAATGTCTATAGTGCTTTTTTCCCCTGCCTATTTAATATTTTTCGCTTTCAAGCTTTTTTTACTCTCGTGTTAACATTGTTTTATGACTGAACGTTTTACAGTGATGAGCCTGTTAATTTTACATTTTGTTGATACAGTACAAATGAACACTGCCTCAAGTACAAGTAGTTTAATCCAGGGTTTCTTTGTTGCGTATATTTTATAGACACCAGTCAACCAGAAATGGGACAACTCTGTCATCTACAACAATTTTTACTTTCAATGGACACAGAGGAGAAAGATGGCTTCCTCTTGGTTTGGTATCATTCAGTTTTGCTGGTCTGCCCCTGTGATATCACACCAGGAGGCCACTATCTCCTTCTTGGTCCATTTGTATAGCTAGTCTTCCTGCTGGTCCAGAGAGGTTCCTCTAAGTGTTTTGAAACGTACTTAGTCCATTTTATTTGACTTACACTATCATACTTACCATACTGGTCTCTTATCAATTGAGTTGCAGAATCATACATTGGAACCTATAAATGCACAAACGTGAACAAAAGTTGGTTTAATTCAGATAAAAATGCCTTTAACAAAAGAAAGGGAATTTGTGTACTTCAGCACTGTAATTACCTTGTGACATGACAAAAAGTTGTCTGCCATCAAATTGATCAGAGGTGAGTTCCTCTAACTGAGAAGGGGTGATATATTTAAATCATATCAAAGTTGCTTGTGTTAGGTCTCTAAAAGTATCCAAGATACTCAAAGATCCTTATTGTTGGAGACACATAACCAACATAGGCACTAACAAATACCAGTGCCTCCATGGCTTCGCTGGAGGATCATGAGTAAAGCTCTGAAGAAACCAATCTAGAAGGATATACAGTCTGTAAGGCAATATGGCATTGAAACCATTCCATAAACATTTGATTGTAATTTATTTGACTTTCCCTAAAGAAAGAAGTTGTTTTTGTTGACCAGCTATTTAAATTGATTACAGGTACTTATGTAAAGAGCTCAGTCCACCATCATCCACCAGGTAAAACTACCCTGTTGGAGACGACTATTACTGTGACCATGCGTTCACACTGCAAGCAACACAATCAACAAGTCACCAGAAGTCCATTCATTTCCTATAGAGCTGAGCGACCAGGGAAACTCTCGACTGAGAAAAGTTGTCCAAGGTGTAACTTTTCATGGTCATTGGCTGTCAACACCCAATCAGACTTCTGCACTTCCTTGTTTCCCTACAAATGTTTTGTTTCATGAACAATATTTCTGCCTGGCAAGTGCAAAATGGTCATGTTCATTACAGCCATTCAAAGCTTCCCTGTTCTCTACAACTTGTAATTGAAAGACAGGAATAAACTGTTGTATCCGTTGATAGGAAGCTCTGAAGTCATTTTACTGATTGTTTAATTTCTATTAATGCTACCTAATTAGCGCTTGCTAGCTAGCTATGTTAGCGCATCAAAACGATGTGACACTATGAAAGGTGATGCCAAAGCAGTGAAAAATACATGATTTGCCTGTTCAAACTGCAGACCACAACATAGAAGCAACCAGAGCCTCTGTCCCCCCCCACAACCGGTCTGAATAGAGCGACACAACAACCAAGTTGCTTGCAGTGTGAACGTATGGTAAAGCTCTTTCAGCTCGACCAGTTTTCACAATAAGATATGCATCAACATTATATTACGTTTGCCTTTTTAAATTAACAAAACGGGCCAATATGCAGCTCCTGATACCAGAATGTACCATTTGATGCATATCATGCACTCTGCCTCTATAGGAGCTATGTGATTTGAAAGGACGCTGCATAAAGTGTCGGTAAGCCAGTCCGACTGCAATTAAATTCTGGGATGAGGTGGATAAGAGATGAAAACCATATCAGTGCTCCATGTTGCATCAACAGTACACCCTTCATAACCCCCACCCCGAGGTGTTTGTCCCAGCCTCTTTTCATTCATTTCCAGAATCTTCTCCGGGAGAAACTGTGCAGTGCTTACTTAAACAGATCTATTTTAATACACAATGACAACATTTGAACAAATGAAAACAAAGTTAGTTAAAACATTTTTTATATTCCTTTATCAAGGAGCAAAAAAATAAAAGAAACATTGGAATGTTCTATTGTTTGCCAGTTCTGCATTCTTACTTAGCTTGCAATGTTCAATGTATTCATTGAATGAAGAGAAGACAACACGGGCTGTTTAGATGGAAAAGAAAATGTCTGTTGAAGTAGTTTTTTCTTTGTCATTAATAAGGGGACTGTCCAGTGGATAGTGTGTATAGGAAAGTGTTTGTCTTAAATATGCCAATGTAGTTTTAATTATTTATGATGCATTAACAGTTGATTGATGTAAGTTGGTAAATGGTAAAGAGTAGTCTCACTTTTTTGTACCAAGTTCTTATGAAAAATGGAATCATTAATAAACAAAAGTCAAGAACAAACATTTGATAGAAATGTCTATTTTAATGTGAAATGCACCGAATCAAATTATCTACAGCATGCAGTGCAACCAACAATATAGCATTATGCTATATTGAAGCTGACGATATTTACATTAGTGTTCCGTGCAAATGACAAACCAAACACCCCTACCCCCTTTACAAACAAGCAAAGAGAACAAAGAAAATATACAAAATACATAGGACAAGACATCTAAACACACTGATAGTAAGTAAAGGACAAAATACTCAGTTTACAAACAGGCAGTTGGGCATGGTTTAGTGGAATACTTAATGTTTCAGCAATCTTTTATTGTATAAAAAGGTCCCACATTTAAGCGGTAGAGATTTATGTATTCATTAGGCAATATGGAGCCACTGTTTCCAGAAAAGAAAATGTTAAAATATTCTTCAAAGGAGAAAGTAATAAGTCAATCAGTAAAAAATAGTGCCTGTTCCTATGGCTTTTGCTTTTAGACCTCTTATTAATCCAGACAACAGCTCACCAGATTCTCTCCTTTTTTAGGTTATCACACCCTCTACCACCATTTGGAGGATGCATGCCATTTTCCAGGTTTTTAAGTGGAAGACTTTGCCATAATCACTCTTGAAACCGTATGTCATTCACAATTGAAAAACTATTATTAGTCTGGGAATAAAGTGTCACAATCGTTTTGTTTTAGACCAGCAGCTTGTTGGCTTTTGCACTGTTTAAATGTCATTGTTGTAGTAATGTTGTGGTGACGTCCTGGTGCTGGTTCAGGGCATTACCTGGCCAGGTAGGCAGCGAGAACCGAACACAGTGTCATAATGCTCGATGAGGATCTCGGTGAAGATGTTGATAGGGCTGAGAGCGCTCAGAGACACAGAGCCCTGAGGAGGCCAAACCAGGTTCACCCCAAACACACAGGCCAAGTTGGACGGACTCATCTTGTTGATGATGCTCTCCAGAGATACCTGACATCAACAGGAGAACCACAAATGAGGTATTACAAAGTGATTTAAAGTAGGACGGGGTGATATGGACATCACGATAACCATATGAAATTATTTCGATATTGATATATAACAATATGTGCTAAGATATACAAAATATCATGTTAAATAAATTGATGTTCATTACATTGTACAGCATGGTAATATAAAGCATGATAAAACACATTTTCAAATAATATTACCCAATTTATTATTATTATTTATTATGTATTTACATTTTAATTAGTGTTTGCCTTTTATCACAAATTTAGACAATATAATTGTGCATCACGATAACTCAATATCATTATTTCAACACGATATGATTCAACTGAAAGATGATAAACAATATTATAGAATTATTGCCCGGCCTTATTTTAAAGAAAATAATCTAATATTTCTATATAAATAAATGTCTGTTTTGCTACTCTCTCCCAACTGCCAACTGATATAACACTATAGTGATTCAACCTATACAGAGTTCATGAAAGCTTTTACATTTCCAGTGTCTGTTAGGCTATTAAGTCTTTCCCTTGAAAAATCCTCAAGTGTACAGGAAGTGATGCGTTTTACATTTTCCGATTTGTTTGGAATAAATACATAGAAGAAGAACTGGGTAGTTAGCATAAGCAGTGATAGCCACCATGGCTGAACAGACAAAGAAAAGAGCGCCACCTACAGACACTCAAACTTAATAAATAGAAAATCCAAGGAAAAAGACGTCACAGTACCGGCCACACTCGTTTGATTGACAGCAATGAGCGCTAAAAAAAATTTACAAAATAAAACAGGATTTCGAGGATTACCTTTGAAATCTTCAAAGTGAGCCAAAAATCTGTAGAGGGCGAGTTGCTGTAGTGCAAATTCAAGTAGGATAGAAGAGAGAGCATGAGAACAAGACTGATTATTAAGTTGTATCATTTTACAAATATTGTTCGTTGGATTTCATTGTAAATGGGCTTAGTCCTTTGTTAATGACACTTTATTGATCCTCACGGGGAAATTAGGCTGTAATGTTGGCATAGCAGGCTTTGCTACTTGTATGTTTGCTGTAACGTTAGTTGCTAAGTTGTAGTAGTGAGCTATTATTTATGATTTGATTGTTATATTTTCATTGACAAAAATGCCCACAGTTGGCAAGCATGTAACTGAAAAGTGTAAAACAACAGTACGCTAAACCACGCACCTTAATTATTGGCGACTCCATCACTGACAACATTAGGTTAGATACGCCGGCAGAGATAGTCTGTCTCCCTGAGGCAAGAACTCCCGATATAGAGGCTAATCTTAGGGTGCTGGCAAAAAATGGGTATAGACATAAGGATAAGGCACGTTGTGCTAACTTTGACAACATTGTATTACATGTCAGCACCAATGATGTTAGGATGAAGCCAGGACATGTGACCTCGCAAACAAAATGAGGCGGCATAGATTAATTGTCTCTGGTCCCCTACCTGTGAGAGGTAATGATGACAGTATTCTTAGATAACTCCTTCTGGGGCAAACCTGGCATGCTAAAAGCGGATAGCCTTTACCCTACTGGGTCAGGTGCCCTTTCTTTATCCAGGAATATTGACAGCTGCTTGAGACAGGCATGACATACAACCTTAAAGCATGCTGGGTTGCAGGCTGTTAGACAGCAGTCTCAATACCCGCACTAGGTGTATACCTAGCGCGGGTATTGAGACTGTGTCCCAAATATGATGATATTAGATTGTTAACGATTAAAATGTCTCCACGATCTACCTTTCCAGAGAGATCGGGAGTATCGGACTAAAGTGAAAGTGGAACTACACATTCTATCAGTTGCACTGACAACACTCATACAAGGCATCCAACCCAGCCAAACCTAAAATGACACTATTGGCTAGTCCCTGTTGCCCCTCTCCTAACAGACCAATAAACCAATAATAGCAAACAACAGACACACCAGCAACACGACGAGAAAGCACCGCAGAGAGCATGCGGAAAGCCAAACAAGCAGGGGATCTCACATGAGTGCCTCATGCACAGCCACACAGCTAGAGGCTAGCAGTACTAAGCCAAAACAAACAACCTTGATGAAGGCATTTGAAAAAGGCACTCCGTATGAGAGGTCCGGTAAGAGGTAACTGATGCAGTGACATTTTACCTAGCCAAAGACCAATGTTCATTTTGGAATTGTTGAATGTTAATACTTTGCAGAATTGCACATTATTAAAATCTGGTACTGTGAGGAGGAAGAGGAGTCAAATTGTCATTTATTTTGGTATTGTAGGGAAGTTGCATTATTTTGGATTAAAGTTTATAACTCACATTTTTATAGCTGCCCTCTAACCATAATGTTTGGAGATCTAAGGGATGATGAAGGTCAATACCTGAATAACATTATTAATATGATGGGAAAAGCATATATATATTTAAAATTGTAAAAATGTATCAGTTAAACATTGAATGTTTCAAAATGTTTTTGAAGTTTCAGTGGATTCTCGAAAAGGATAAACAGAAATAAAGATCAGAATTTAATTTATGAACACAGGTGGGAAGGCTGTATTTAAAAAAGGGAGGAGGGAGGAGAAAAAAAGGGTCTTCCTTGTAGTTTGTATTTTGTCTTGTAAAGTTATGTTCTTTATTTAAAAGATTCAATAAAAAATCTAGTACTTTGGCCAAAATGGTCTCCGTTTTTTATTTTATTTTAGGTTTTGTTTCCTTGAAGGTCAATATTTTCTGAAATAGGGGTATTCGTTTGATTGTTCATTAACTTGCAAAATAGTCTTTGCATATCCCTAAAAGACAAGCATGTATGCATTTCACCAGAGCTGGAAGAGTAAATGTTCAGTAGTTTTCAGCAATCCTGGTTAAACTGCAAGGCAAGATTGAGATGTAAAAATACAACTTTCTTATCAGCCTAAATCACAAAGTAGGGCTGCAACAGAGAAGGGCGTCCCATCCCCACTAATTGAGATGCTGTAGATTTACCCTGTTTGCCCTAATTAAATTGTGGTGTCCATAACACTGGTGGGAAATCTTCTCCACACAGGAAGCAACAAATCAAAACGTAAGCACAAAATCACCTTACAGTATTTATGGGTATTGAAGTCCTCAAAATTCAAACAGTGACCTCTCTCTGTCATTTGGGGCTGCCAACATGCAAACACTGCTTAGAGTAGATTTAATGGGTAAGATTTTTGCTCAAGGGCACTCTGTCAAAGAGTGCCTGTGGCATTAATCATCTGTGACTTTCCTGTGATAGGATGGTTTCTCTAATGTTGCCCTGCAACATTGTGCAAACTAGTGACATTAAGGCTTTGTTCAGACTGCAGGCAAATCCGATTTGTTTCTCAAATATGATCTTTAGGACTGACTGACCACACTGTTATTTGCAAGTGATCAGATCGGATTTGTCGATCGTCGACCTATCTGCATTGGTAGGCCTATGTACAAAACAGTGCAGACAACAACAAAACAGCAACCGATGGAAGAATGGAGATCTGTCATCTCGCCCTTCACGCCATATCAATCTCTAGTCGTTGTTCAAAACTCCTGTCGCACCAAACATCAGCAACGGAGGAGGCTGATATATACAACAATGTTCCGGGCTGCAGTCATGGCAGGCATCTCTGTGCAGCGAGAGGTGTGGTGCCATCCGAAAAGCAATGATTGGTGGGAACATGTAGTCCTCTGGACTTTTGATGACAGACGGCATGCCAATTTCAGAGTCCCCTGGGGAACATTATGTGTGACGTTGCAAGTGACGTAAAGGACAGTTTGATATCCGATTTGAGTGGCTAGAGCGTCCACACTGAGACACAGCTTTAGAAATCCTATTTGAATCGCATTTCAAACCACCTATGAATGTGGCTCAAATCTGATTAGCAAAACTCAGTTTCCATGTGTTTTTGGGCTGTTCAGACTTGATAAAAGCAATCCGATTCCAATCTGGATATGCCAAAAATCTGATTTGGGCTGCCAGTCCATTGTTCTTTATGGACAGTAGGTGTATCAGATATCAATTTCAATTTCCTTTATTTACTATTATATACTCTATGTAGCTTTCTGAGACGCTGCAAATTGATCTATATTAGTGCTGAGGTCAACTACTGTAGAAGAGCACACCTACCATGTGGAGGAAAGACACCAGGTACTTCAATACGATGAAATTATGTTCTGGAAGACTTTCAACAATCTGCTTACACCTTGTCACCCGAAGACTGCTCTCCACTCCTAAGAGACAGAAGAATCCTTATAAGAACTGACAAAGAAAACTTTTGTTTTGGAAGATTAACAATGTGCCTTTGCATTTTTCATTACCCAAGGTGGTGCAATTATACATCTGCTGTAGCACTAATACAGATAATTGAGTTTCATTCATACCTACTTATCTCAGCTATGGTTTGTGCATTTAAAAAAACAAGACATTGGAAAAGCACATGAACTCATATTGAAAGACTGGATATATTCAGGATGCCTGCTTTTAACCACAAACAAGACCCAAAGACTTGTTCTTTTGGAAAGCCTGGAGAAAATCTCCAACTTAAAATCATAAAAACTCACGTTGTCAGGGGTTTCAATGGCAGCCCTGCTCTACTTTTGGTGAATCCATATTCAGTATTGGAATTGACAATCTTTCACCCTCTGTTGACTCTGCTCACTAATGCAATGAATGTGTCAAACAATTTGGAAAACTACATTCTCCTATATTCCTGTAAAGTGACCCATTTGTACATTTCCCTGATATTCCCTGGCCTCCCTAGAGAATTTATTAAATTCCCCGATTGGAATACACCTCTCTAAATTACATGATATTCCAGATAGTCCAGGACCAGTGGGAAGCCTGTTGTCAACATGTCTGCAGTACTTACTGACAATATCTCTGACCTGGATGTACACAGGAAATGTTAGCAGCGGTTCAGGCAGTTCTCTAAGGAAGGTCTTGAGGATGACAGCAGGAACATGGACGTCACCATACTGCTCAAAACTCACCAGTTTCCCTGTGGGGGTTAAAACACATTAAAACAGGAAAAAAATGGATGAGGAAGTTAGCGATTACTCTGCTTGCTCTTGAAGAAGATGATGAGTCCACAATTAATGGGATCATCGCTTTTGACCTGAATAAGACGATAACTGGACTATTGCCAAAGCTGTGATACTCTTTGTATGTAAACAGTCATTCGCTGTCTAGTATACCCTATGAAAAAGCATAAAATCAGCCACTGATCGTTGTGTTTTGGACGTTGAGAAATGTAGCCCGAGAACATGCTGTACAGTATGTCACTCTGGATTCAGCATGGCATCTGAGCAGCTGGAGACAGAGTTTTATTGATCACCACTTCCTGGTAGAGAGAGATAAAAAGCCCTGCCGTCAGAGGAGGGAGACCCCGCTCACCCAGATTATAGAGTTTCTTGATGTCCTTGATGAGCTGAACACGAGCTGACCTCCTGAAGATACCCTCTGTCCTGACCCCTGAGTGAGTGAGAGTGAGAGTGAGAGTGAGAGAGAGAGAGAGAGAGAGAGAGAGAGAGAGAGAGAGAGAGAGCTGCATCGTTAAACCACGGAGGGGAGGATGTGACCATGTTGTCGACGCCTGGTGTTATGGAGCGACATCGCGACGGTTCGGACGACAGCCTGTGTTCTGTTTCCTCTTCCCTCCATTTATAATCTTTGTTATTTGATGTACTATCTCGTCTCGAACATGTCGGGTGCGGCGCTCTCTCGCCGCGCAGCCCTCTCGCGGAACGTCCATTGTCGCCGTTGCACATGAACATCATGTCGATGTGGCGGACAGGCAGGCACCGCTTGGCCGACAGTATGTTGCGCGTTAACGTGACGGTATTTTTTGATACGGTCTATTGCGCATGCGTAGTGGTGGGTGAAACGCTGTCCCGACGCCGCGCTCCGTCCTGGCCATGATGTAGGAGGAAAAGTGAAGAGAGCAGACTGAGGATTAAAACAAACAACAACAACAACAACAACCAAATGCATTGGCAAAGTGGCAGCGTGGATTTGAGTGCGACCCTTGACGAAGCAGATCCGTGAACACGCACTGAAGAATGTCCGGGGCGCCGCACGCACAAGCGGAAGGAGTAGTCTCCAAAGTGCACGTGAAGAGGGAGATCAAGACTATCGTGGAGAACCTGGAGACCGTCCTGGGAGACCTGCGGGACGTAGCCAAGGAACTCAAAGAGGTAACGGTCTGCGCTGCGCACACACACACACACACACACACACACACACACACACTGCAAGCTCCTCCCCTGCCGCTAACGTGTGTGTGATCATTATCTCCCACACGGAAGACGGGACGTGTGCTGTAAAACGACAAGGCGCCGTGACCTACAGGCTTTGGTTAAAGTGTGTGTGTGTGTGTGTGTGTGTGTGTGTGTGTGTGTGTGGGTGTGTGTGTGTGTGTGTGTGTGTGTGGGGGGGGGGGGGGGGGGG
>OMOT01026384.1:0-10881 GCA_900312575.1 Acanthochaenus luetkenii | reverse complement strand
ATCGGACCCAGGTTTTATTCCCAACTCTCTCTCTTTCACACACGCACGCACGCACACACACACACACACACACACACACACACACACACACACAGTTTCTATGCTCAAGCGACTGAGTTGGCAGACAAGTTTATGTACTGTGTATTATTTCATGGTGTTCTTTATTGTTACAGCTTTGTGCGCTGGGACCTGCAGAGTGTGGTGACTCTAGACGCTGTAGACGGCGACCAAAACTCTAAATCACACATCGCCCTCAAGAGGATCCAGAGTCCTGCTATATTGCTATACTGCTCCAAGGATGAGGCTGTGTGAGTCTCTGTGTCTACTTTGCTTTCCTCATGCACTGCCACATTTCAGCATTGATTCTTTATTATCTCTCTGCTCCTATTCCTTGCTAGGTACATACTGGAGGAAGCTCATTCCTTGGGCCTCACAGGAGCTGGTTACATCTGGATTGTGTCCAGTCTCACCACTGGCAACCCAGACTTTACCCCGGAGGTAGGGAGTCCCCCAAAGGTAGTGACAGGTGGCCACTTTGGAGTGCCATGATCAAGTGTATTTATTTTGCATTTCAGCTACATTACCCATACTTGGAGAAGCCTGCATCAATCACATCTCACACAGCTTTGTTTACTGCACCTACCAACACTTGCTCAGCCCCTAATTATGGTATTTGACAGCATTACAAACACGCTCACTTTCAAAATGTAGGGCAGCAAGGTAGCTATTATCCAAACAGCATCTAAATTTGTGTATACATAATTCAAAGTCAAATGTTCCCCTCACATTAAAAATGTAATCATACACAACAAACAACATGGATACAGTATCATATGTTTCCTTACTTTTTCTCAAAAGCCTCTCAAATGTTTATTCTCATCCTTCCCTTGTCCATCAATCATTCCACGTCCCTATCTACTTTGCTTTTCTTGCTTCTGCGTTCTCAAACAAAGATGTATTCTACAGTTTGTGCAAAATAAAAATGCAAAATAAAGTTGGGTAGACTGACAGACTAGCATGTTGGAATTGTTTAGATGTGAGTCAGATGGAGACAGAAAAACTTCTTGAGCTATTTAATTAGTGATGACCAATTTCAGCTATACCGTGACTTTGCAAGTTGCAACTGATAGCTGAATGGGCAATTCACTTGATGGACATGCAGTATGCTCACACTTTGTAGTCAATCAGGAATGATTTCAGGATGGTGCCTGCCACAAAACATGAATCTGCACGACACCTTTCTTTTAGTATGCAATTATCGGGGATAATAGTTTTTTGCTCTAGGCTGCTGAGTTTCAGTTAGCAGAGAAACATTTCGAAAAGTTATCTCTTGGACGTTTGAAATATTATTGGTAGTTCAATCTTATACACAATATATGTCACTTCCTTGCCTCTCCTTTCCGCTACGCTCATCAGATGTTTCCCCTGGGTATGATCTCGGTGTCCTATGATGAGTGGGAGTACCCGTTAGAGACGCGGGTGCGGGATGGAGTGGGCATCATTGCCTCTGCAGCCACATCCATGCTGCGGGAGAAGGGGGAGGTGCCAGAGGCCCAGAGCAGCTGCTACAGCCAACCATCAGACAGGAGTCCAGGGAAGGTCCCGCCCAGTGCCCTACGCAGGTCTGTGTGTGTGTTTGTGTGTGTATGTGTGTGTGTGCACGTGTGTGCATGTACTCTCCTCTGCATTCTTTGTGATCCTCTGAAAAAGCACACACATGCACATGCATGTACTGTACATGCACATATTTACATGCAGACATTCCAGAACTTTTTAGGGGTGTTGTTTCCTGCAGCCTTTTTTTGATGTGATATTGTGACAACATAGATCTCATTTGTGTTGGTTTGTATTTTTTGTTGTCATTTACTGCAGCACATCTTGAATGTGGAGCATGCTTGTCATATACATTCATACATGGGTTAAAATGTGACTAAATACAGCCAGGAACACTGCTGTACATCAGAAATGTATATGAACATGCAATATGCACTGTCATGGACTTATTAGTCCATTATTAGCCCTTATTAGCCCATTGTAAATCAAAGTATATACATAATTTGATTTTATTATATACATACTTTGATTTACACCACAATTTGACAAGTTGATCCTTTATTCCTCTGACCTGAATATGAGCTCATTCCTCAAACCATTTGGAACAGTTTTTTTTTCTGTCATTGAAATAACTAATTTGTCTCATTGACTCATTTAATCACATTTGCATATTTGTCATTGCAATTGAAGTCAATTTTTTCTGATAACAAACTGACAGGTTGGAATTTCCTCTCCTGATTTGGAGGTGGTGGGGCTGTAATCAGAACTCTGAATACATTAGTCTCGATACAATCTTGCCACAGTGTGCATATAAACAATGTGAGGAGATGGAGAATAATAGGACAAAATAATCTGCCACTTAAAAGATAATATCATCCCATTTGTATTCCGTGTCATTCTCGCCTTGACAGGAGTTAATATTTCAGACTGCTGTTCAGCATATTTGGTTGCAGCAATGTTACAGGATTTTACTTAGGTTTTTACTAGTAGTAAATTTAAAATGGTCGTCCTTTGGAACTACTACTTGATGGAACTACCATGCAGACCTCTAAGCTGTCACTTCTTTTCTGAAAAGATGATCTATGCCATAATACAGCATTTGGGAAGAGTCTCCCTTCCTCTTTAGATGCTTTAAGAAGGCACAATATAGCAATTTGCAACTATGGCAGTGATTTCTTTCACACAAGCGGCCATGAAAGGGCTTCAAGCCTTTACAGTGGCTATAATATGGAAAAGATTTGCAGTGCCAACGGGCTTGAACCCCTAATTACAATGTAAAGTGCAGAAATGGGTTTGGTTATTTATCGATGTAGTGCTGAGTTTCTTAAATGTAATTTAAAATGTGCTGTTTATAGTTTGTAATGTGGAATATATACTAATTCAATTATTTTAACATAATAATAACAATAACATTGTTTCAACGTATTTATTTTTATAAAGAAAACATTTTCTTAATAAAAGTACAAATTAATGGCAGAAAACCTATCCAGACATACTTTAGTGGTTCTGAGGTAAATGTGTAGAGTAAAGATAGCTGGTGCAGCAAGTTTCATGTAAATCTGACGAGTTATAGTAGGACATTTTGACCATTCATTATAACCATCAAATATTTTTTATAGTTATAATCAAATTTGTTGCTCCCCCTATTGCCCAATTTCAATAACATGTTGAGGGCATAGTCCAACTACTTACCTTATCTGCCACGTTTTGTGATAATTGGACCAAGGGCGTGAAGTTATGGCCATTTTTGTTAAGCCACACCCATCTCAAGTTCATTGGTTAATAATGACCAGCCGATTTGGTTTGTTTATATATCGTTTGTGTATCTAGGTCCACTAATGCTTTTGCAGTGCCTGCATGCAAGGGGACACATAGACCTTTTCTCCACTCAGCTTGAGCTTACATCCATCCCCTGTGAGCCTGCTTTGAAAGAGCACAGGCCTGTTTCCAACTCTTTGTGAAATACAGAACAACTGTTAATGGCCTCCTTCTCTTATCCAATGATCACAGCAATATGTATGTGGTTCTAATCTAAAACCTCTCCCACAGATTAAACAGAAGAAAGCCTACAAGCCTGCCAATTTGACTACCAGTATCATTATCACAGTATTCAACTGCCACATGCCAAACAGCACTACAAATATTATCTTTATGCATCTTGACTTCCAGTTGCAATATATGAGTTTATGCAAGAATCCCTCATGGCCCAATAACCCCTTCCGCCCCCTTTAAAATAGAATTGTTATGTTTGTTATCTTAGATTTTTGACTCATACTTGGAATAATTGACCTGATGGATGAAAATTATATATTATATATACATGTCGTCATAGTTTTAATTCTCAGTATCTATGAAAATGAAAAATGAGTCGAATTAGTAAAGGCTCCAAATTTTGGTGTAATGTGGAATCTCTTCCCTAGACAATCGTCCCTTCCCCAGTGGTAAGTCCTGCTATTATCTCAGTCTGAACACATAGAGCATCATGAGTTTCTGAAAGTTGCTGCGTTTTACCAGGAGCGTATTGTCAATCCAGTGTCGCCGTGTGTGATACTGCTTTATTTACTTTACTGCTTCATTTTTTGTGAGTGTGTAAATGTGTGAGCATATGGTCTATTAATGTATGCAGGATAACTGTAGTGAGGAAGAGTGTGTGTGAGCGCAGTCCTATTGCACCAGTCACTTGTCTTTCAGGCGTATATCTGGAGAAATCAATGCAGAATGTTGATGGGAAAGCTATGTGGCCTCTGACTCTTTCCCCTCCTACACACACAAATACATACAGTACACACACACTCACACACATACATGCATGCATACTCACACAGTGGGTGAAGACGGCATTGATTTTAAGAGGATACCCTCTAGCACTGATTATAGTATGCTTAACTCGTTATTTCAAACATATCTACACATCGTGTACTGCACAATGCACTGACATGGAACACACACACACACACACAAACATTCCTACTCCTACTTCCTACTTTTTTGTTAATGTTTTTTCATGTGTTTCAGACACATGATGCACGTGTGGAATGAGGGGCGGGATTTATCTTTCACTCCGGATGGTTACCAAGCCAACCCCAAATTGACTGTCATCGTCCTCAATAGTGAAAGGGAGTGGGAGAAGGTAATGTATATTAGATTAGATTAGATGCACTTTATTGATATAGACACACTGTTTGCAAAAGAGCAACGAAATAAAAAACATCATACTTCAACTGTACAACATTAACCAGACATTAATAATTCTAATGATGGTTGTTAACTTTGTGTGCTGATTGTCTGTGTGTGTGTGTGTACGCACACACAGCTGGGCCGTTGGGAGAATGGGTCCTTGTCATTGATGTTCCCAGTGTGGCCAAGATACAACTCGTACGGGGATGAGGATGCTGATGAAAACCATCTCTCCATTGTCACCCTGGAGGAGAAGCCCTTTGTCATTGTCGACAACGTGGACATACTCACCGGCACCTGCATGAGAAACTCTGTGCCCTGCCGTAAGCATGTTAAAGAGTAAGTAGCAGCACACACATGTTTTAGTACAGTGAAAAAAGATTGAGCTGTTTATTTTTAGGTTGCATGCCTATGACCAGAGGTTGAATCGGGTTGGAACGAGCGTTCCGGCACGGTTTAAAACAGGTTTTAGCCACATACATAAATATAACTTTTGACCATCCATCTTCCTCTATGGCAGTGGTTCTCAACCCTGGTCCTCGAGTACCACAGCCCTGATGGTTTTCTATTTTACTTGGTAGTTGATTACGTTCACCAGGTCTCATTCAGACCCTGATTACACCAGGTACAGGGTTGAGAACCACTGCTCTATGGTCTGCCAGTCTTTCCCTATATTCATATTCTACCATGGTGGTCCGCCACAGTAAGATCGCCCCAAAAATAATTTTACGTCTGTGTGGCAGGCGGCCGGCAGCGCGTGCTCGGCTACAGAGGCGCGCTTCCGCCTTTCCTCAGGTGTGTGGAGTGGGCGCGCAGTGCGAGTAGCAGCAGGGCTATGCTCCTTATCCTTATCTGACGATCATACAGCTCCCTGTACTTTTACACTTTGCTGATTAACTTTATATTGTCCATCTTCTTCACTTTCTTCACAGACTCTCATGCATTAAAGCTCTCTCTCTCTCTATCTATCTATCTCTCTCTCTCTCTCTCTCTGTCTCTCTCTCTCTGTCTCTCTGTCTCTCAACATAAACAACGTGAAATTCTTAAAGAAATATATAAATTACAAGTGGAAATTATGGAATAGGTCTCTTCTCTTTTTTAGTATATAAAGAAGTAATAGGCCTATATAAGTATGAGTAGTACAAGTAGTATACAGTGTATGTATATATATATACACACATATATAAACTAGAAATATAATTAGGACTCTTTGAATATAAATTGGACTCCTATTGGACTCCATGTATTTTGAATAACCTGAATAATTTCCTAGCAGTAATTTATGACGTGATAATATTGGTGTTTGAAGTCAAACCTCTTTTTAAAACCTGGCTGTAGATTTCTTAGAAATAACAGTTTAAGCAGACCCTCTGAGACTTGACTCAGACTTGTGATGAAAGACTTGATACTTGATTCAGACTTGAGCTCAAAGACTTGAGACTTGACTTGGACTTTCATTTGGTGCCTTGTGAGCATCT
Source organism: Acanthochaenus luetkenii (assembly GCA_900312575.1). Lineage (NCBI taxonomy): Eukaryota > Metazoa > Chordata > Actinopteri > Beryciformes > Stephanoberycidae > Acanthochaenus > Acanthochaenus luetkenii. The sequence continues at coordinate 4,672 of OMOT01026384.1, read as the reverse complement.
CTGCAACTCAGACTTAGCTACCTACCCACTATTCACAGGAGAATGAGAGTCATTTGAGAGCCACACTTCCTGAAAGTTACCATGAACAGGCCCACCCTCCCTGAACCTGAGGTATTACTGTACAAACCATGACCCCAGCCTGAGCTGGAGGCGGACACTGAAAATGAATGCTGTCATAGATGTTTCACGTGGGACACTGCCCAGCTCCTTGCTCAATCATCCCCAGTCTGGACTACTGCAACTCCCACCTAGCCAGGCTCCCAAAGTACTCTGTTCAGCAATTACAACCTGTCCAGAATGCTGTAGCCTGCCATGTGTTCAATTCCCCTAAATTCTCGTTTGTCAACCCCCTGCCCTCCCCCCCACTGGCTGCCTGTGGCTGTTCACATCAAATTCAAAATTCTAGTGCTGGCGTACAAGGCTCCTGAGGGTGTCGCACTCACATACCTGCGGGCTACGGTCCAGTCCCACACACCAGCCTGTGCTCTGTGCTCTGCTACAACCGGCCGCTTAGCTCTCCCTTCCCTGCGGCAGCCCCCTCGTCACTTAACCTGGCCTTGACTCTTCTTTCTCCTGCTCCTCAATGGTGAAATGACCTTCCCACTCCAGTCATGACAGCAGAATCACTCCATATATTCTATTGTAAACTCACATCCCCCTCTCCCCTCTGAATGAAATCCCCATTTCCCATATCCTCATTCTCTACTTGCTGTAATATGCTCTTGTCTGAAGTATAAAAATCATCTCTATCTCTCTCCTTAGCTCTTATTTTTCTTTACTTCTTTTCCAGCTAAACCCCTGAAATGGAAATGTTTCGCACATTCACACTGACAGTATTGTGCTACTTCATGAAATGTGACTATTTTTATGTATATATGGTTTTAGTTTTTTTCATTTTGTCAGTACCTCATGTTGTTGCCAATTCATGGAGATTTCTCAAATAGTCAGTAAAAGTATTTTGTAACTTTCCCTCAAAGAAAAATGCCTTGGATTCTTTGACATCTTAGCTTCTCTAAGGATTTTGCCTCAATCATCTGCTATATATGGGCACCTCAATGAGAGCCTTTGCATAATAAGTTGACAAGGCAGCATTTTCCCTTTCTGCTAATTTCTACAATTTAGCCCACATCTGAGTACATCCAACTACTTTCCTGCATATATACAGCTCGCATACATTACATACATTTTTGCTAATCACAGTTTCAGCTGGTTTATTTGTCACTGGGTTAGTATTGGGTTGCGCTTTTGGTTGATCATTGACCGCAACACAGTTCAACAGTAGTAGTAGACTAAAATCTAGTATTCTACTCATGACAGCATTATTGACATCATTTAAATCAGCGTCTATTCAGAATGTCTGCCAAGGCAATAGATAGAGCTCAAATTGTCAGGGGTAGATATAAAGTAATTGATAGCCACAGGGGAAGTGCAAAAAACGAAATATCTATAATAACAATACTATCCTTAAAGCTTTATTTTATTTTAGAGTCCACCATCCTCGTTTTTTCACCTTCTTTAGTGACAGAAGCAGTAGTGAAGAGAGTCAGGGAAGTCTACAGAGAGATGGGACAACACAACAGTCGGGATACCGATCCTTGTGGTCATGGGAATTAATCACTGCAGCCAGGGAGTTAGACGACTGAACCACCAGAGCACCCAAGCATGTGAAATTTAGTTGTCACTTGTCCAAAGATTTCTCAACCTTTCTCCAAAGTATTGGTAACAGAGCTCCGAGTGGTCGCAGATGAAACCCGACTAGCCTCTTTTAGGCCTTCGCTACTTTACATATACTGTTTCTCTGTCCATCCATCCATGTATCCATACATACATACATCCAACCATCCATGACATACTGTGCAGTGTATACTCGGTCACTACGTCTATTTCATCTGTGTGTGTTTGTTTACAAAAGTATGACCCCCCTCCATCTTCCACCAAACAGATGTACTGTATGTGTACCTTGCGGAGTCCGTTGTTGTTGTTGTTGTTGTTGTTGTTATTGTGTATGTGTGTGTGTGTATGTGTTTGTGTTTACACAGTGACATAAGGACACGAAGAGGGCTCAGCTGGGAAGAGCTAATGTATATGTGTACCATAGAACACCTGGGGCACCGCACATACACACACAGACTCACACACATACGTAGATATATGTAGATATACTGTATATTCTCTCTCTCTCTCTCTCTCTCTCTCTCTCTCTCTCTCTCTCTCTCACACACACACACACACACATTGTGCTGTGCTATAGATAAAGATCACTGCTGTTAAAATATATTTTAATGCTTTGATGTATCCCTGTGATGGACTGGCGATCTGTCCAGGGTGTTTCCCTGCCTTCCGCCCGATGCATGCTGGGATAGGCTCCAGCCCCCCGTGACCCTAAAATAGGAATAAGCGGGTATAGACGATGGATGGATGGATGATGTATCAGTTCTTTGACAGTTGTACTCAGTGACCTCAGTGTGTGGATCCCCCACTTTCTCTTGAATTGGAGTCAGCAAAAAAGAAAAAAGTGAAAAGATCATAGAGTTACTGTTGCAATCTATATAGACATCTACATCAAAGATGGCTGACATGGGAATTACATTTTTATGAAAATGCTTTTGGTACGGTTTAATAGATTATGAGAATCATTTGACCCAACAATTCAGTTGAGTTTAATGCTCCAAGGTCCTTGGGGATGGCTGTCAGAAAAGTTTAGTGAAACAAGCGCTTCCATTCTGTGCATCCTGTCTTTATGGCTGCAGTGCGTGGGTATGCCCTGAGTATTGGAGACGTACCTCCTTATGGGAAGGGGGAGGGAATCAGAGGAGGAAAGGAGAAAAGGACAGAGAGGGGGAATGAGGAGAGAGAGAAGTAGAGAAGGACGGCTGATATTTTAGTCATGTGGGTTGGTTGTGCCAAATAGAGCCCAGCTCTATTTAAAGCCCAGCAGCATCTGCTTAGTATCCCTGTGTTTTCATCTGGTTTAGTTAGCTAGCACTTAAACAAACACATACATACACATACATACATACACAAACATACATACACACACACACTCACATACAAACACAAAACACTCTGGATTATCTGCCCTTCAGCAGTATTTATGGTTATTTCATACTGTCATAATTCCCGTTTTACAGTTTGAACAGACAGGCAACCAAAGTCCAGGCACAGATCTACACAAATGCATGCATGATATTAAAATATCTTCTATTGTGATTTCTATTGAAATAATTGTGACCTAATTGTGTGTGCGTGTGTGTGTGTGTGCGTGTGCGTGTGTGTGTGTGTCTGTGTTGCAGCAACACCACGTCAGGTGGTTCCTACATTAAGAAATGCTGCAAGGGTTTCTGTATTGACATTCTGAAGAAGATAGCAAGGAACGTCAAGTTCACCTACGACCTCTACCTGGTCACCAATGGAAAACATGGCAAGAAGATAAATAATTTATGGAACGGCATGGTTGGAGAGGTATAGATATCCATAATACCTATTTGTCTGTCTGCCTCTTACAAATTAGTAGTCTGTCTTTCTACCTATTAGTCTGTCTTTGTCTTTCTGTATTTTTGTATTTGGACAGAAACATGTTTTTTGGCTGCATGCTCTGACGTTCAATTGCATAATGTCATCTTATATTGTAAGTATTTTGACTTTAATGCTTGTTTCTCCTTACTACTAAACTCTACATGGAAATTATTCAATTAAATTAGGGAGAAACAAGTTCATGTTAAGACGTTCTGTAGCAGGAGCAGGATGACTTGAGGCTGATTTGATAGCATTGTCTTTTACTAAGAATTATTTATTCAATCACATACTGCATACTGCTTTTGAGTAATTGAGAGCTAAGTGTAGTCACAGCAGAATCCTTAGAGATATACACTGATATGCAAAATGGCTGGAGAGAGAACCTGGCAATATGAGACGAAAGAGTCTGGTGATGTTTATGGGACCAGAACTCTCTGCGACCAGAACACTTTGCGCAATAAAATGTGCAAAAACGTTTTGACTACTTACTAAAATATTACATCTTTAACAGAATATCAATCTGTCAGAATACATTTGGGCGTCCAGAAATGGGGGTACCATGCAAAAGGCAGCTGTATTCTTACTGTTCATCTGATATGGCTGAAAATACCCTCACACTAAAGATAACATTCTGTGCTTTAACCTCAGTGTTATTTCACATCCAAAATATAAAGCGAAATGGAGCCAAAATATCAAGCACAAATATTAAGTTGCTGTCCAAATATTTATGGATCTTTATCTGAGATGTAATTATATTTTTCTCTGTCGTTCTGTTAGTCGATATAACTATCATTCTCTCTGTCTACCAGGTAGTGTATAAGAAGGCAGTAATGGCGGTCGGTTCGTTGACCATCAATGAGGAGAGGTCAGAGGTCATTGACTTCTCCGTGCCCTTTGTTGAGACTGGCATCAGCGTCATGGTCTCACGTAGCAATGGAACTGTCTCTCCTTCTGCCTTCCTTGGTAACTCTATCGCTCTCTCCCTTTCGGTCCCCCTAGCCTCTCCACATCACCGTCTCTGTCTCTGTCTCTGTCTCTGTCTCTGTCTCTGTCTCTCTCTCTACTACTCTGCACAGAAAAAGGGAATTCCACATGTACATTGCCTTTATCTGGGCTTCAACACCCTAAACTCATTAATATTTCTACCAGAGCTGAG
>OMOT01026372.1:10541-27641 GCA_900312575.1 Acanthochaenus luetkenii | reverse complement strand
CTCTCTGTTTCATTATCTCTCTCTCTCTCTCTCTCTCTCTCTCTCTCTCTCTCTCTCTCTCTCTCTCTCTCTCTCTGGGAGTGCTGACTACAAAGTCGACTGTCAGTCTGTCATTTATGGCAAGTGTCATGAAACATTGATGTAATGGCTGTGGCAATCCTTTGATGACATATCCCAAAGTTGTAAATCTCAATAAGGGAATAACGCCGTGTCGTACCATGTGCATGCACTTGAGCTCTGGGCTATTCTAAAAATAAATGTGAAAGGACACAAAAGGGAACTTCATAAATCTGGTTCCTGAGGACACACGGAAACTTCCCAGCTTTCAATGCTGTTAAAACTTTTTGAGCCCAACTTTCTTCTCTAATTTCTTCTCATTTTGATCATTTCCCCTCATGTTCTTCAAATGGACAGTTATTCTGTCGCTGGCTGCAAAAGCATTGCTCTTCTGAGATCGTAATCTGGAGACAGACAGTTTTGATGCGCACGTGCGCACGCATATACACACACACATTGTATTTGGTTTCAATTTGATATATGCAATTTGACTGATTATTGTCTTGGCAAATCTTTGTCACTCACGTCATGATGAGAGTCTCTTCCCCCGGCTCTCCAAGCACCCCATCCAGAAACAGAGGCATGTTGGTAAAGCTGTACTTGTTCCACTGCCGACCTTCGTCAAAGCTTAACCTGGGAACAAAAACAGACGGCACACAAGGGACCAACGCTAATCACCCAAACGTGTACACGAGCCGATGGCCCTGGCAGTTGTCTAAGAACTTTATTTCATATTCCACACGGAGCTGCGACGTGATGCTCAGTGAACTCAGTGGACAGAGAGAGCTAGACTAATTCCGAATTCAATCACGAAAAGGTGAAACCGAATGGCAATCGTCAAAGAAGAATATTCCAAGGCTGGTGGGTTTCCAAAGCAGAATAATTTCGTCCCCGGGTCTAAGACATACTAATTTGCCTTTGTTTGACTAGCGTGAGACTTGGAGCTTCCTCCGAGGGAATTAGTCACGCTTCTGACAAATGGCATCATAATGACTCACCATAGGTGTCGGATGGGAAGCGGAGTGTGTCTTATTGCAACTAAGGCTCCTCCTTGGTCGAGGTACAACACGGCATACTCCTCATCGAAGATCTGCAGGGGAAGAGAGATGTTATCTTTCATGCTAATGAAAGATCATAGTGGGCACAAGTGTGTACACACACACTCTCTCTCTCTCTCATGGTTAGACCTTGCCTCATCATTTCCGGAACAATTATTTTTCATTGCTGTCCTTAATTAGAAACAAGCCCTATACATTTAAAACGCCGGCATCAAATGAGGAGAGGGCCGCCCACCGGCGTCGGATGCAGTGACTGAAACAAAGTAGTAGTAGATTAAAAGGCTGTGATACAATCAGGACGCTGATGATGAAGAGGAGGAGAGAAGGATGACACCCTCAGTGAGAGGATGATGGGTCAATTGATCTATGGCGCCCCCAATGGCTAGAGACAATGTTTTAGTTTATTTGTAAAGGGAAAAAAATATATTGGGCATCGAACAAAAACGTGTTCAGGCTGATCCAGGCTGCAGATAATATTAATAACATACCATTACATCATCAATTGCTGTGTATGTGTATATTCAAAGGAAGCAAATGTCCAACACCGGTCACTTGATAGGCATCGATTCACACCTAAAAACAAGAGTTATACACGTATTACAGTTTAAAAAAATAAGTACTCTCACCTGTCTCCATGTGTTGCCGGCATCTGAGGTGATAAACACACTGATGTTGTTGGTGGTCAGCTCTGAGCCAATGCAGCCTGGAGTGGGGGGGGGAGATTAATATACAGTTATAAATGGAAGAAGACAAACTACAGTAAATGTTTGGGGTGAGAGGTCAGAGGGTCAGAATTTAGATGGCCATAGACATTTTAGATACAGGACCACCTCTGTCTAATTTTGACTTGTGTATGGGAAAAGTGTTTTACAGCTCCATGTTTAGCGATCACACACTGCCAAAGTCAAAAGCTCCGTCAGTCAATTTGGAAGTGAACAGAAATCCAATGAATCCAAAACATCAACAAAGCCAGTAGTCAGGCAGCAGTGTTTCAACAGAGGGCCCCAAACTGCAGCTGACATACTGGGGCCTGAATTACAATGCTGACTACGTCGGCTCTACGCCAGTCGCCCGCACAAAAACAATTACCCAATAAATCCGGATTTCTGCATTCGTCTTGCAGCAGCTCTGACCATATTAACACTTGAGCATTCCTAACGGCGTGCAGAATGCTGTAATTGCTTCCATTTAGCCTGTAATTGGCGCCAGGTGGTTAAACATGAGGCGCTTCAGAGTTATGGTTGCGCCCTACAGTAGTCTAAACCCCTCCCACAGGCTCAGTTGGCTTTACACTCCCAACATTTACGATGGGGCGCTTCCCTCGGGCAGGAGGTTATGTCACTGTTAGCATTGAGAGGTGAAATCAAAGTCGTGAGCTAACCGCCAAATAACTACAGCCAGATTTTGTCGGCCGTAACACCTTCCACCAGGAAGAAAGTCCAGAACTGCTGAAGCTCCGGCACTGCCGGGACGCGATTGGTGGAAAGTGTTGAATATCCGCAGAGATCGAGCAAAAATAGGTCATATGTTTTCCGCGTCCCTGGGAACCTGTTTCATCTTTGTGACACAAAGGTCCAGACACCCGTGCTGGCAGCGCAAGTTTTGGCCTCCCAACTCCTGAGGCGTGTGCTGATGTGTTATTGACAATACCAGTCCACCACGGAGCAAATACCACTGAGGTGTGAAGTCACCCGGGGAGCTGCGGATCTCATATGCCACCATTTCAATGTTTTTACTCCACAACCGAGTCAGAGTACGTTTGCTTCTTCCCCTGTGCTCTCTGGACCAGTGGCTTGCCACGAGGGGCTAAACCATGATGATTATGGTTTTAGGTAACTGTGGGCTGGATTTCCGTGACGTGATTTGCACCTGTTCAAATGTGAGATGACACATGGATGTTGTCAGGGTGCCTGTGGGAAGCACGCACTGGTGTCGGACAGGGACAAACATTTGAAAAAAAGAAACTTAAAAACACCCATAGCCTCTATGCTATTGGAGAAAACAATATTCCAGGATCGGTCTTTGCATATATCCATTGTTTCTTCGGAGGAATGGAATGCAAGCAAACCCTAAATGTACCGTACAATCTGGAATTTATTTGGCCGTCTCAATTTTGGTTATATTAAAAAAAAAATTGGGAGGAGTTTGAAAACAAACCTTGTACAGCCTCAACATAAATAGATAGATAGATAGATGCACTTTATTGATCCCCTAGGGGAAATTCAATGAATGACCTCAATAAAATAACCCTGTCCCACCTCACCCACCTGATGCCACAATGATCCCAGGTGCTGAGTCTTTGCTGGCTATGTTTCCAGACGTGTAGGGGTTGGCAGACACATGGAGATAGAGATGTAATGAACAGTATGGCTGCGGAAAAGCAAAGCAAACCAAAGACATACCAGCATTAAAAAAAAATCAGTTATCAGTAGGAACTCAAGACACACGACAAGAATTACCAAAAACCCTCATGAGAAGATTCGGAACAAAATGGCTGTTGCTACGACTTGGACGTACAAACACAATTTCCCCATTGGCTGGTCTCACCATTAATTTTGATTGGGATAACCTTTACCGACACAATTCTCATTACGACCCCGCAAAATGCCAGTGGGACAGCCATGTTGTGACGGGCTGTTTAGAGGTTTATTAAAAGTCTGACATTTCCTGACAAATGACTGTATAATACGGGAGGAAGGCCAGGCGTGCCACAGAATCACTAATTTGCTCATCAAAAGGGGTGATTATGTTTGTATATAAAGTAATGTTAAGAGATGTGCTAATGCGACTTGCTGTCAATGTGCGAGTGTACGCAGCAGTGACACAACAGCACACAATCTAAGCTGTTTCTTCTGATACTGTATCTTAGTCTAACTACTGGTAGAGGGTGATTGATTGAACAAGGTGTGCTTCATCAACAAACACTTCATCTGCAGTTAAGAATATATATAGCCGGATTTCCAACTTTGGCCACAGAGTTAAAAATCTACATTATGAGAAACACTCAACTTGTTGGGAAAAAAACGAGATTTAAAAAAAAGAATAAAATAAAATAAAGTGTCTGCCTTTCTGTCTGACATCTCTTTATCTCTGAGTTTCTTAAATGGGAGGTCAGTCTATTGGACTGAATCAAAATGGATGACCTTTAGCTCAACAGCCCCAGAGCACTCAGCTTTGACGGACGCTGCTCTTTCAGAGCTCAGCCCTCATCGCTGCTGGGATCAGTCAACTTCTGTCAAGGCCTCTCTTTGATGGGAGCACACACATATAAAAACACACACACACAAATAGACGCTTACTAGCACACAGTGGATGCTGTTGCCCCTCAGGTCTTTGCTTGGGGCCTGCAGTAGCCTCCAGTCTCTCCCTCTATTGTAGGTGATGTGGGTCTTCACTTGGTTTTCTGTCTTTTTGTTGGCTAGGAACATCCCTTTTATTCCCGCTACCTAGAAAAGTAGAAAGAACATTGCTCTCGCCCTCAAACGAAAACAGATGCAGACTTTCCCTGTCCAAGTGATATTCAGCATTTCCATATCCTTGCACCGGCATATAAGTGATTTCAGAAAACGTATGCAATACACTGCAATCCAAATCCCTATGGCAACACCCATGTGTGTTTACCACCTCTGTATTCCCAGCAAAACTCAATACAGCTACAGTACATACACTGAGTGGGGAATTATTGATTGTCCGGGGACTTGCAAGTAATCAATGTGTGTCTTAAATGAATCTGACTCGTTCTTGGAAGCCCCAAGAAATAGCTTAGGGATACTGAACTGAGTCAGTGACAGTCGCCACAGGCAATGAAACCCCTCTTCAATAATTGACAGATACTTCAATCTAGCTTGGAGCAGAGATTTAGTATATGCTACGTTTCGGGTGGTGACCCCAATCAAGGATTTGAATCCGTCGCTGGGATCAGAGGAAGGGGTTTAGACGCAAGCGGTATCATCAAAAGTGAAATTATTTGATTCATATATATAGTTTTATCCTACACTTGATGTTGATATCTCATTAAAATCATGTGCAGCATACCTGAGTTCCAGAGCCCCAACAACATTTATTTTTTCTTCGTAATCAGATGCATTTTATGAACTACTATCTGCAGTTATTCATCAAAGAAAGAAAATAATCTCCCCTCTATATCCCTGGCACAGTTCCCTGTTGCCTTTGTGGATGTCAGCACTTTGAAACTACTTCATATTCACACAATCTGCTCTGAAAGCTAAAGCAGCAGGGTTTGTTTCCATAATGACCACATTAGTACATTCCATCATCTCTACCTCCTAGCTCTAAAATATTGATCAGTGTTTATAATAAACTTCAATCAGGCCTTTATTTGATGCCGTTATCAAAGAAATTTGACAAAATGGAAACTGCAGATTTGAAAATAACACATGTACAGCATACCGATTCAACCCAAATGCAACGCCACGCTCCTTCCAGCACGGCATGCTACTTTTAACCACCGATATCATCTGATTTTATATCAGGATATGTGCTGCCATGGACCATCTCTGTTACAGCCTCAGATCGATAGATAGATAGATAGATAGATAGATAGATAGATAGATAGATAGATAGATAGATAGCAGACTGGGGAATATAAATAAATTAAGATAAGAAGATAGATGACATGTTGGCCCGAGTCAGATACACATTGCATCAGTATGTTTGTTTACCTCGTAGAGGTCAACCATGACGTTGCCCTCTGGTCCCATGCTGCTGACCACGTTCTCCAGGGCCAGCGTGTAGTAGACCCCTGACGTCTCCGACACATACAGGTTGTAGGTTTCATTCTGGTTCCATTCCTGGACGGCTGCCACCACACGGTTTTCATCCGTACTGATCACATGCAGGTCCTGGGAAAGACGCGGTATCAACCGGGAAGTTACAATAGTATGGGATTACAATAGGAGTTGAGATATGGCATCTCCAAATGATGAGTTTCAATCCAAAATGTGATATCCACTATTTGATTCCTTCACCCCAAAAAACAAAAAAAGCAGTGTTTAGAATGGAGCCTATATAGTATATATTGCTTTTATTAATATTGTATTTACTTTTTGGAAATATGTCTCATCGATTATCACCCTTTTGAATATGCCTCTTAGAAATTCTAAAATATTTACTTTCATTCAATGTATTCTAAAAATAATATAATAAATCAGCGCCTAACCTCTTGTCTAATTTGGCTTTAAATACAACTAACATTTGTAAAAGCTTTGATTTCCTCTTTATAATCAAGGAACATTAATTATGTTGTCTCAATAGGAGACGTGCATATCTTTCATATTGTATATCATTCTTACATTTCTGCTGGGCTCAATCATATTCAATCATCAGAATCACTACATATTCTGCATTCACATATTTTGGCTGAGAGGATACTGACATTTTTAACGCAATGTCAAGCTTATTGGTCAGAGATTATGCAGTGGAGGCCGTGCTGTTTGGTTAGTTTGATCTACCTCTGACTGTGCCAATAACATCTTGGAGTGAGCCGAGAGCGAATGGGGCGCCCTGGGCTTGATTGAATAAAACATGTTTAATTGTCAATGGGGATGTGACGAAGGAGGCCATGTGCACACAGAGCTGCATGGAGTAACAATTCCGGAAACACTGAGCGTTACTTTTGGCCTTGATTCACTCATAAATAACAAAGAGGGTGTCAAGCAGAGCCAGCTGCAAAGTGGTACAACTTGAGTCCACGTTCTGAGAGAGTTGGAAGATTACTGTTCTGTGCCTTTGAATGCAAAAGAACTTCCACAAACCGTAATCCCACATCAAAATACAGACACTGACTAAATACACATTAATTAATTGCCAATGACCTGTTAATTTGAGGATGTTATCATCCAGATCTCATGAGTATTGTCAGTATCACATGGGATATTGGTTACCTTGGGCAGGGTGTACTTTGGCAGCTTCATGGGTGTAAATACATCTCTTTTGGCAGACACATAGTAGATTGGCCGACCCCCGGTTGACACCTTAAGGTGATGAAACCATTTAATAAAAACATTTTAGAGACTTTGGAGCATTTTTCAGGGACATATTATCTCTATTAAAATCCTCACACATTCTGTCTCTTACATTGGACTAATGTTTTTCACCAAACTGGGCAATTACCTACCTGGACAAACACATACTCATCTTGCACCACCAGGGAATTGGGGTCAATGTAGCCTGGGAATGGCTTGCCCATGTTGGCGTCTGTGCAGTTCTGCAGCTTGCAGGTGACATACAACGCCTCTGCTCTCACGTGTACACACACACACACACACACACACACACACACGCGTCATGCCATGGCATCAACGATGGTATTAGCCAATGAAGAAAGGCAGCCTTCTCCCAGAGCCAAGAAGCCTCTATCGGCTTCTTACATAACCAGTGTCAATAAAGTGGCCTCGGTAAGGGAGGAGGTGAGCGGAGGTGAGCGGAGGTGGAAGACGGAGACCACAGAGGCCAATTGCTTTCCTTGCCTTCAATCGCAGTGCTGTCCCCACGTGTTAGCCTCTGCCAACTATGTGTCTGCTTCTTCCACATGCACATGATCAATAGTGATAGTCTCAAGGAGGGCAGACTGGCTACGTGACGGCGACATCTGACATGGCTAACGTTAGCTATGCACGCTATGTGTTTGTATGGTGCGTGATTGCTATTGCGTTGGCTTCAAGAGTGTGTTCTCTAACAGCCAAATACGTGGCATAAATGATGGTGAAAATTTACTTTTTCTGAAGGATTTATATCAAGTGCATTAAGTATATCAAGTCAAATATGTCAACTCAACCCAACGTGTCAAAAGTGTCCCAGTGTTCATTGTCATTCAGGAGGATGAGTGATAGTTCTCTATGCCTACGAGAGCACCACTGGGCTAAATCACTCACTTTTAAAAGCATTGTAATATATGCATTACTTTTCTCTCCATTGTCATTGTGTGTCCCTGGACTTGGGCATTTCAACTGTCCTTTTGCATTACCCTTCAGCTGCGTTGGCCCACACCAACTCCCAATTCCTCGCCAATTTAGCACAATGCTCACGACACAGTACAAAGACTCCGGAAAATAGAGCGGTGGACTCGGGATTCAATTACTCACGTTCTTCAGAGATGCTGGTTTCCAGGTGAATTAAGCCCGGTTCTTTGTCCAAACCCATTTTGGACCTGTGAAAGAGACAAATGTGTTTCAGGAACATCTCCATCGGTCTCTTGGGTGTGGGCAGATGCCACCTACAGTAGCTGCCGTCTGACGTGGGAGATTCCTTGCTGCAGGGCCGGTCAAATTCATAACTACACAGAGGTACAAGTGCTAACAACAATTGTGGTACACATCAACATCGGCCCCGCTTCTTTGTCTTCACTGTAGATTACAGTTTTAAGTGCAAGGAAAAAGACCTCAGGTTTACTCTGTGATCTAAATGTTCAGAGCCCCCAAAACAGCCGCCCCTGAAAGATTGAAGAAGATGTTTCCTGACATCATTAGGAGAGGGAACGCCATTGATTTGCCTGCTACAGTAGGGATGCCCGCAGATCGAATAGCATATAATCATCACGGCATTAAATATGCATTACAAAGACTGGGGGATCAGAGGAGAAGCAACGACAGCACACACATAGAGGGGGAGAGAAAGAGAGAACGCGTCGACCACATCGGTTTCTAATTATTATACTTATTGGTAGTATTGGTGATTTCCCAGATGAAACACAACTCTGGAAAAAAAGATGTCCTACTTATGTCCAGCTCTCAGAAGCTATATTTCCATTTTCACCGAATAATCCAGGCATGCACTGAAAAACAGTGTGTGGGAGCAGAGAATAAGTCTTAGAGTTAGAGCAGCTATGGTCTGTTTAAACTTGTATTTTTCAGTACTTACCGATGGGAGGCAAAACTCAGCTCCTAAGTTGTGAGTCTATACCAGACTCTAGGTATGACACTGATTTGGGCAGCTGTGTTGTCTCTCAGGAGACTAGCACTTGGTGTAGGAACAGGCGGAACAAACGACTTAGGGATGAGATGGAGCTGTTGCCTAACTAGAAGAAAAAATATCACAGAGCGGCAACTCCAGATGTTTTTGTGGAGATTTAGTAGTGTCACATATGCAAACAAATATTTTATGGCTGTACTTGCTAAGCTCACAAACTGTTCAGCTGCACGCGGGCTGAATTTAGAACACTGTTTATGTTCGCGAGGCCATTCTTACACACCCAGCTTGTACTATTTGACTCAACGTTGCTCGCCAGTCGTGATCGAATTGCAAATCGGCTTAAGACTCTTCATCTTCATTACATGTTTGGTGGCCAAATGTACATCGAACGTAAGCTCCCTCTGCAGCCTCATTACCGCGGCTACCGCCACACAAACCGCACAGTGTGCGTCCCAAAATAGCACTCTTGTCAGCTCCTGCAGAATCAGCCCTCTAGGCTCCCCTCACTCCTGGCTGCTGAGCTTGTTACTACTCTGACAGTTCGTCGGCAGTTTGTTGGGGCGAAAGCTTTTTGTTACACGTTGCTTATAGAGGCTACTGACTTGGAAAGCACCTGTGTGGTGGTTGAGAGAGCATGGATGGAGACCACGGAGGGATGATATTACATGATGGTGAGACATTTTGTTATTAAGGTACGTTCTCCTAAGTCCCGGTGGGAGCATAATCTTATAATCTGGTTTAAAAGGCCTCATGTAGAGGTAATAAACACATTATTTCAATGTTCGTACAGTTCTTTAGGACTCAAAGGAATATAACAATGTTGAGATTGCACACAAGACTGATTCCAAAGCTCCTTTCCAAAGCTGAGCACTGTTGGTTGCATAATGTAACTGTCTGCCACAGAGAAAGATCAAGCATGTGATACACATGAATAATACAAAAAGTAAAAACCTCTCTGGCTCATCTCCTATTCACTTTGAGGGAGCAACACATTTACCAATTCAAGAATTATCTTCTTTTCCAAAACCTTAAATTATTTACTTGATTTGGCTTTGGTTGGTGTTCGCTATGGTGTTTGCTTATAGCGGCCAGGGAATTATTCTTCATAACGAATACTAATATTAATACTATTCTAGACTTCTGAAACGTTTTATTATCTCTAAATAATGAAATTAATTTTCCATACATTTCCAGACTTTCCATACCTGTGTAGGAATCCTATCCACAGACCCATCAGAATATATTTTTTTTATTTCTGGCTTAGGCTTACTCCTTGCCCAATAACAACGACAACAATATTGCCCAGAATCCTGTGCTTACCAGTAGAAACGATTGGGAGCCACTCTCTCATGCACCAGTTGCCACCTCCTCCCAAACTCCACCGAGCTGTAGAGCTGTAGGAGACAACCAATCACAAATAGGTATTCATTCACATAAAATCTTAACAGCCGAGCATATTTGCCATTTTGTTAGACACAAATCATCCTACTATCAAATGGTATGTTTGCACTAGAAATGATTATGCTTTCACACGTCGATTTGCATAGCACTTCAGACGTCCTTTTAACAGCAGCAGTGTAACAGTGAGTGGGAGACTCACTTTCTCACAATGTTGTGCTAGCAGGCTGTATAGCCTCCTGCACACACACACACACACACACACACACATACACGTTCTTTATTTGAATCCACTAAATTAGATTCTAATTTACATAAGATTAAAATACTGCAGAGGTGTAACATGGCTTAAGGACATTTAGGGATACAAATAACATTGTCTCACATCACACTCAGCCCGGCTACCTATTACCGCAGAGACGTAACATAATTATGCCACACACACCAGGTTGGGAATTAAACTGTAAAGGAAAATGTGCGGGGTGTGAGTTTTGTTGCACTCGAGAGATGCATCTTGCTGTAACAAGCCTGAAAATAGGAGGGGGAGACATGGAGGGGAGCCAGACCGTGGCGGGTGGTCTCAACACATCCATCATTCACTCAGCAGATCACTGGGTTGCTGAGATTTCACAATATCCCGATGCTGGTAGTGTGTGTGAACTCTGTATAATCGAAACAAACTGTTGGGGGAAGAAAATAATAATAATGTTCCCAGGATTGTTTCATTGAGTTCCCTCTTCTAATTGATTAAAGTGGAATTTCTAAACGAAATTAATGTATTAAGCCAATGTTAAGTTTAGGTTCAGAATGACCTCTGTCTGTTGTTTTTCTGCCAATTTTATTGGTCAGTAAGTAAACAACCTTGTGAAAATGCTACACTCACTAAAGTTTTCAATTGTCTCCAAAAACACCAGCATACCGTTGGCTGGACTTTTTCCCATTTTAAGCATGAGTGGCCATGTGTAATGTGTAAACAATAATTGATTAGTGGATAACATAATTGTGACTCTGTTTGTTTATATCAATTTATTTTCAAATTGCATTTATTTACTCTATCACGAAGGGTGATATCGAGGCCTGCATTTAAACATGTCATTGCCTATTCTGATCGTTCATTGCTCTAGAACCAATAATTGCCTTTCATTTAGCTAATCCGAAACTGAGTACACCTGCTTCTAAATATTGACCCAAGATTACCCATGATGAGTCAAATTTGGGATACGTTCTATTCAAATGAGTATGATTTACAGAATATGCTGTGATGTCCGATTTTTTATTATTATAATGCATTCTTCTTTGTTTCCTTATATTTCCTTGCATTTTAAAGCAACACAAACAAATCTTTTGGCCGACTGTCAAGGGCTCAAGGACAAGGAGTGTATGTCAAATTTAACGACTGCAGTTCCTGAATCTCTCTGCACTTTCTGTCCTACAGGGTGTCATATTTGACAACTAGGCGTCACAGCGGATGACTATCTACACGATTCCTTCACAACATTTCCCCACGATTCCAAATCCGGTATTGCACTGCGACGAGGCACACCGGAATTAGAGGAGCACCGCGCAAAAGTACAAACAAGCAAAACGGAGAGCAAGAAACGTACATACAATGTACCTGAAACATCAAAAATAACAATCTTTGCTCCCTCCAGAGTTCGACGAGCATCTCCTCCATACGTAAAGTCTAACATACCAGCTCCTTTCTTGTGGCTGTCAATCTTCTCCACTGTTTGTAGCAAAGAGCTATAGACTTCCTGCTTTGTGTATTGTACTTCCGCTTGAGATCTCATTGGCTGTTGACTGAGCCATAGGAGCTGTTAAGAGCGCTGGGGATGTCACACAAACATGCAGGATTATGCAAATGAAGGCTATGACTCCAAATCCTCGGGAAAGTCACATAGTGTGTCCTTAGCTTTAGGCACAAATCAGTTAAAAGACTTGGCAATGTCCCGCCCCTATGAGGAAGACACTGAGGCATGAACCTAATGCAGCTCCGATATAAAGTGCAGCAGATACATTTTTCTCCATTTTCTCACAGACAGTGAGCATATGCAAACTATACCCTGCGACTTTTGAATATGGTCTGTATATTTCCATGTCAAACCTGGGGAGAAAAACAGCATGGGTAATGAGATATGACTTCCATGCTGAGTTGCATTAAGCAGATGCGAAGGGGGAGGGGTGCAGGAAATCACTTTGACTAATTATCCTCCAACAGCAAGTTAGCGTTTAGTCAAGCAAGTCACAGTGAAGAATCGGAGAGGAGGAGATAGGAGTGTGTGTGTGTGTGTGTGTGTTCTGAAATACGCACTGCCTCTGAAAGCTCCAAAGGTCTCTCAATCTACAAATGCAGCGGCGTTGCCAAGGGAAGCAAAGTGGAAGACAAGCAGTTGGTGTGTGGGGGTGTGTGTGTGTGTACGTGTATGTGTGTGTGTGTGTGTGTGAGAGAGAGAGAGTGAGTACCACCGGTACATAACATACAGCATTGCGAGTGAGCAAACATCATCAATAAGTAAATGGCAGCCAGTAGTTTCAATAAAGATTCTACATTTCAATACGTTTGTCAGTGAACTCATTCCGCTCCAAAATAATCTGTCATGCTGTTTCTATTCCAGCGATTTCGAAAGGTTAACCCCGCCTCAAAACTGAGGCTATTAGTGGAAATGTGGACTTGTACGTCTTGTACACTTAAAGCTACACTCTGTAACTGGCAGCACCTGTGGCCATGAGTGGTAACTGTTCGGTGGTTTAACAAGGCTAGGGCCAATATTCACACTGCTGATAATAATTGATGAAAATGTCAGAATAAATAACTTAACCTGTCGATTAAAATAGAAGCAATCTATGCTACTGCGCCACAAAAAAGGCTGCCGCTCCTTGACGTCTTTCCATTGAGTAAAGGCAACGCAGATGTGTATTTTTGTTTATCAAGTTCAAGTTCATTTATTTATATCGCCCTTTATCACAAGCATGTCTCAAATGACTTTACAGAAAATGAGCCCAACTAGATCTACCTGAACAACAGTCAATGGAATTACAGAATCATGTAAGACAAACATCGGGGAAACAGAACAGAACACAATATATATTTTTAGCAGGACATAGCAAGCCTACCTATTCTACAAGGCCTAAACTACCCGGCAACAGCAGCCTTAGACCCTCGAGGCAAACAAGGAAAAACGTTCAAGAAAACCTTATTAGGGGAAAAAACTGGAAGAAACCTTGGGTCAAAGAGGAATCCCCCACCAGGACGGCTGAGCAGGGAATAGGTGCTGTGACAAACAGTGGAGTAGACAGTAACATAGGCAGTGACAGTGACATAAGAGACAGATACGGCGATAGAGGCAGAGAGATGGGACCACGGTTGGAGATGATATCCACAGAAACAGGGGCCGCAGGTATAAACAGCATCAGGGATGTGACAGTGACCAGCACTAACGACCGTAGGGGAAAGGGGCAGCACCCCGCGTCCACCGCCTGGTAGAAACCCTGCACGGGTGTCTGAGATGGAGAGAAGACAGACAGCCACGCACACTCACACAGACAGAGAATGATTAGACATACAGTAACCAGGTGGCAGCCCTACGCTGGGTTCCCAACGGCAGATTTCTATGTATATACTGTAGGAGAAGGTAGGAGAAGAGACCGTGTCGGTCCCGGGCTAGACGGTGCTGTGGTTGGTCGTATGACAGTGAGAATAAATCGGTTTTGAGTCTGAATTTGAAACATTTTAACAGAATTAGCTTCCCTAATTGTAAGAGGGAGTTTGTTTCCAGAGACGGGGAGCTCGGTAGGAGAACGCTCTACTGCCTGCTGAATTCTTCTTGATTCTAGGGACAGTAAGGTACCCAGCGCCCTGCGCTCGAAAGGGCACGAGGGCGGACATAAGGAATGATAAGGTCAGATAAATATGATGGTGCAAGCCCATGTAATGTTTTATATGTTAACATTAGCACCTTAAAGTCTGACCTGGATGGAATTTGTTGATGTTTTTTAATACTGCAATTGGGTAGACCAGAAAACAAGACGTAACAATAATCGAATAATAATAATATTATATTAATAATATGTATGTCCTGGTGTGTATTAGGGTTTCGGCATCAGCCATATTTAGCAAAGGACACATTTTTGCAATATTGCGAAGGTGGAAAAACGCTATCTTTGACAAACAAGTGGTCTCATGCAGCGCTAACGGATGGATTTTCTCCTGTTGAGCCCCAACACATTATACTAAAAATAAGGCAGTATTTTGTGATGAAAAAGTTACATGTTGTACCTTTAATAAAAACATGTAGGTGAAGTACTGTGAGTGGCAGCATATGAGTGTGATATGATATTCTCTCTAGAGTGAGCTCCAAAGTAATCTGCACTATTGGCTTCAGAGTGGCAGTCACTTTTATCACCAAGTAAATGTGCAAAAATATGTTGTTGGTAGATTTAGGCAACTTGAGGTTTCACAGTACATTTACATGGCTCAAGACTGGTTGTTTACTCATTCTCATTTGCATCAATCATGTACTGCAGTCATTTAGAACCAGTATAATTTGGAGTCTTGAATTGTAACAGAAGTGCAAAATGGCTGAACTTGAAACTAACTAAGAATCTGGTGGTGGTTATGGGTTTCAGGCATCACACAATAAAATAATTGCTAGGAAAAAGTGAGTGTGTGTGTGTGTGTGTGTGCATGAGAGATTATACTCGCTGCACAACGCAGGTGCGATGTATATTCCAGAAGGGACAGCTAACTCAGAGCCCCTTGAGAAGCATGCTCTCTCTCTCACACACACACTCACACACACACACGCGCACACACACACACACGCGTCTCCTCAGCAGAGGAGAATGCCTTCATTATTAATCAGAACTGAAACATTAGACCCAAATGGGCTCAACTGCAAGAAAAGCATTTTATTAATGCAAATGGTCATTCCTAAAATGGCTATAAATTACACCTCTGGAAGAAATAAAAATCCCTTCTATGTTACTGTCTCACCCTCACTAGTTCACAGATAATTATCTTTTCCCAGACACTGTCTCCTATATTAGATGATTAATTATTTGAAAAACATTTGCACCCGGTCTCTAGCACTGTAATAAAGATGTATAGTTTAAGATATCATACATTTGACTATGGGCATGTAAACCCACATTTGACCTACGGCAATGTGTTTTGGAATAAAATGAAAAAATCAGTTTTCCTCCCACATTTTTGGTTTTCCATTTGTCATGATGTTATTGGAACACATCCCAGCCAGGGGAACAGTTAATGTCCTCGAAGCTTAGAGGTTTCCAGGGATTTGTAGTTTAAAAAAAAAATACATCACCCAAAACTGCTCTGCCGTGAAAGTCCTCCCTAGTCCCTGGCCTCAAACATGAGCTGTGTCATTGTAGGGTAATGAATGAAGTTCATTTGGTGTATTTGAGCTTCTGACTTAGTTATTACTGCACATGGCGGGAATGTCAACATCCGCTCGTCCAGAACATTGCTCCTTTTGCGAGCTGACAGCCACGGTGTTGGAACGACCTAAAGTGACATAGTTATACCATTCATCCTTATCTGTCTGTCTCTCTTTCTCTGCCTCTCTCTCTCAAACAAACTTTACAAAAATTAACTCTGAGTATGTGTTTTGATCCAAAATCTAGCACGATAGCATCTCACATTGATTCAACATACTGTCAGGCTCTGCATCCCAGGGCTTTTGTTCCTTGTCTGACTTACCACTCTGCATCTTTTCATACCCTAAATAGAGAGCCCAGCCCCAAACTAGCCTAGCCCGTTCTCTCACCTTCTGGTCGTGGCTGTAGGCCAGGATCCAGTCCTCCTGCTCCGGGTGGAAGAGCAGGCTCAGGATGTAGAAGCTGAGCCGGTACTTCTGGTAGGTGGCCCCCTCATCAGAGCTGATCAGGAGGCTGCTCTCCACCTCCGGGTCCGTTAGCAGCATGATCTGAATCAGAACAGAACAGAGAGGATGGTAGATGGATGGATGGATGGATGAGACAGGGCAATGATTAGGGAAGCTCTGCTGAGTTGACTTCAATGCTCATAACAGAAAAGCGCTAAAACAGCAATGTTAAACGGCAGCGATTTCAATTTGTTACATATTCAAAACAGAGAATAACGACAGACAAGTCAATCAAGACCGATTACCAAATCTTATCTGAGATATAAAGTACATTATTATAAATGACTGTGGCTCCAGATTAACATCTTCAAACTTGCCATCTTTGCTGTCAGTTATTCACTGATCATGCCATGTCTCAACTAATCATATGTATCTGTTCAGCTTGATGATATCATAATCAGTAAGAGACATACACTCTTCAGTACATCTTGTGTGTGTGTGTGTGTGTGTGTGTGTGTGTTTCTTTGTGTGTGAGTGGCTGTGTGCGTGTGACCCATCATTCTGATTTTTGCTGTGTTTTTCTCTCTCTTCATTCTCGCCGTCTACGCTTCAGACCTTGAAAGCGCTAATTTCCCATGAGCTTCCTTCTTTTCTTCGAGGTTGACCATTTTGTGACTGCGCCAAGTTTCGGATAGAAAAAATTGAATCCTCAGATAAAAGCAGCTGCAAATATAATTAAATCAGTTGACCTGAACAGTTAAAAATGCTCTTCCTCATTAGCATAGTATAGAAAGCAGAGAATTTGGAAATAAATT
>OMOT01026367.1:22202-33165 GCA_900312575.1 Acanthochaenus luetkenii | reverse complement strand
AGGGACCAAGGAGGTCAGCAGATCCCGCAAAAAGGCCATCATGCAAAACAGATTTCTTGTCGGAACTTGCAACATCCTCTTATCAAAAATAGAAAAAGTGGGACGGACCGGTGCATGTAAATTGCAGTGGAGGCCATCGCCAGGATGTCACCCATCTTGTCTAATGTGTAAAAAATGCATTCACAATCACACTGACACCCCGGCCCCAGACCTGTCAGGGCAGCTGCTGGGGAGGCAGATGCACCAAGGACTGTTGTTTCACTTACAGCCATGGCTACACTGCACGTGGGTGTATGCAAAGCAATCTATTTCTACCCGTGTTCCACGTTCTTTCTGTTGGATGGGAAAGGGGGGGAAAATGGTGTTGCATTTTGACAGGCAACTCCATGCAACGGCTAACGCATCCACGACAATGATACACACGGCCCACAGGAGGAGTGAAGGTCTGCACTGATGTAAGCCTCAATCCATTGTCTGCATTATGGGATGCAGAGTTACCCGTACAAATCAACTCGGCTCCACCAGGACTGGAGTATCCAGCTTTGGGGATTGGGCACTCGGAATAGCGTTGTTCATGCTGAGATGGAGCAAAATCATTTCAGCGGCGTCATTGGCATGCTGCTGGTGCACAGGCTTCGGATCTAAACTACCACTGGTGGAAAATCCAGCGCCTTCTATGGAGTGTCTAAAGCAAGCACTCTCCTTTTCCCCCTCAGCCGGTGATTTGATTTTAAAAGAGAGTTGTGCCTTCAATGGACCTTGTTATGGAGAACATATTTGGGAAGCCATTACCTGTCCGCAGTGACAACTGTCTTCTCCATCATTTGCATTCATTCAGCAATAGAGATGAATAATTCCCATTAGGCTGGACAATTTAGCACTGGACAAGATCAATGGAATTCAGCCTTGTAGAATCACTGTCTCAATAATAAATGTCATCATGTCGGTGACATCCTTACGCTCACCCTGCACTCCCACGGCAATAGATCCACCGCCCGTCTTATTGCTCTGTTCAGACAGGCAGCTCAAATCAGATTTTTGTTTAAACAGCCCAAAAACACACGGAGCCACATTTGTAGGTGGTTGCATCTCTGAAAATGCAACTCAGTCTGACCACTCAGATCAGATTTCAAGAGACACGTATTTGAAGTCACATGTTGCGACAAGAAAAGCAGAGAACAACAAACATGGAGGAGAGCCAGCAAGAGAATAATACAGGTTTCATTCCTCCTCAACAACATGGTACATACCATCCTCCTCCATTGTTGTTGTCTCATGCAAAAAAAGTCCCTAAAATCTGATTTGAAAATAACGTGATCAGATTTGCCTGCTGTCTGAAACATAGCAAGAGTCAGTACTCACTGGATTCAGGGTCTGAGTTTCCATCTCCTTCGGTGCGGCTGTTAGGTGACGTTTGCTCGTAGTACTCCTCCTGGGGGAAGCCAAGGGAGAGAGGCTGGGTGGTGCTGGCCGTGCTGCTGGGCTCCGGATCTCCCAGCCCGCTGTCACTGCAGCTCTCCTGGGAGCCGTCCGGAAGATGGAACGTCACACGCCGCTGGGTCTGGAGTACACCAGCAAACAAGAGATTTGAAACGTTTCCTTTTCCACCAAGTTTTCCCAGTCATAAATGTATCTGGATTCATCGTTAGGGTTCGACCGATACCAATATTTTTGGATTGAATTTGGATTTTTGTGCAGATAGTAGTCAGTGTTCCTCCCCAAATTTTAATCTGGGCAAGGTAGAAAAGCCTCTGCAACAGCATTTAGTCTATGGGAAACTAAAACTTTCAGCTAAAACCCATATTAACTAAATTATTTAAAGTGAGAAGGCAACTGCTTCAGGCAGGGTGAGACGGGTTCCATTGCCGGTTTTACAAACCGACACCCCTGAAGTTGTTGAAAAAATTATATCCTGAAAAATGTAGCCACACAGTCATAGCTCCAATACAACCAATTCAATTATTATTATACCAACTATTGTCCAATAAACTGAAATAAGTCATTTTTGAACAAAAGCCTGTCTTCCCAGGGGTGCATGCACCTTGACTGACCAAAGTGTAGTTGAGGGAGAGTCCTTTACAGATATTCACCCCGACCCCAGAGAGAGTCTCTGCACACCACTGCTGACAGACAATGATAATGAACATCATCATGAGTCAAGACAACAAGACAAAGTCTCAATACTGTGTAGACAGCTTGGAACACGTCTAAAGTGTTCCGTCATTTATTACCTGATTTCAGTGGGGAAATATGCCCAAATTGCATCCTGTCACTAAAGGGACTAATTTATAGTGCCCTCATAACCTAAAAATGAATTCTGGTATGTTGAGTTTAGTGAATTTCAGATAATAAACTGAAAGATTTATAATTGAGACTTCCAGTCTCCCGTCCTGATAATAGATGGGATGAGTATTAACAGGTTTAACTATGTCCCAGTTTCCCCCTTTCGTCCAATTTAGACACAGGGGGTTAGATTGGGGATCATAAGAGTGTGCACAAAAATGCACAGGCTTCTTTTATTTCCAGAGTTATATGGCGGCGTCTGCCAACTAAATGTGATCTATTCCTTATAAAAATAAACAAGAGAGGTACAATGGTTTACATTATTAGGCACATTGGGTAATCTGTACATTGATTTAATGTTTAGCCTTTTGTGTTTTATGCGGATGAGGAGATCAAACTTGGCCTTAAGAAGGTAATAGTGAAAATGATGTGACTGTGATTATTTCTTCTTCTCTAGCTTGAATTCATGTCTTCGCATGATTCTGTGTAACACCGCATCATATTGTATTGAGGGATAAAACACATAAAACCACTCAGCTTCTGTTATTGCGGTCGATTTTATTCGCGCCATTATTCAGACTGATAAGAGACTTTATTTTTCATGGGCAAATACAACTGGAGTGCAAATGACTATCTTGATTTTCTTCATCACTATAGCAACAACAACAAAAGATGCCAGTCCTGAATTAAAAACATTATTAACACATACTCATATATTATATTATATTATATATTAAGCTTAGGAGGAGGTGATGTCTCTCTGTGAATATATTTTTCCTTAGCCACTTAGCATAGCACTTATTGTTCTTTGATAAGGCTAAGAAAATATGGAAGTAAAATCAAAAATAATAAACATTTTAGAACATCTGGCACTAATGAAGGACAAACTGTCAAAAAAATAGGTTTGACTAACCTGAATCTACAAAGTTAGCGCCCTGAGTGGTTTTCAATTATGTGATGTTGAAACAGCTAGCTAAATATTATATTTACTTGATTCATGTCTAGATCCTGAGGTCACAGATCACTGTGTGTGAATGTGTGTGTGTGCTAGTAAGGAAAAGATAGATGAGAGAACTAAAGAGAGAAGGCGAGAAAAGGGTCACGCAGTCAAATAAACAAATAGAAACATACACACAGAACCTACTACTCTAGCTTTCACCAAATAAAAACAAAAGTTATTTCTAAAGTTATGAATAGGAGAGAATATTTTTTTCACTCGTGCCGTGGTTTTGTTCGTTTTGCAAGACCGCAGAGAAGAGACGAATACCTTGTTGGCACTTCAAAATTGCATCGTTCCGTGTGCCATGTTTGCCCACGCTTTGAAGTAGTCCAACAATGTACTTGTTCTCAAACAGCTTTGGCAGCTGTTCCTCAAATTAGTGGAGGACGCAAGCAAAGTCCAGGTTCCAGCCAACGAAAGAGCCCACTTACAGAAGATTTGCAGCGCTACAAAAAACATGCTTCCTCTCCGCATGATTCTGATTTATTGAAAACATTCCCCCAGCAACGGTATCCAGAATCTATTAGAACAGACAGCTGTCCAAGACAATTAGGACATAAACATTCTGCATAAGGGAGTGCCTTCGTTTTCTAGTCTGATGTTTATTCAAACCCATTGAAGTTGGTGGTAGATGTTAAAAAAGGCCTAATTTCATTTCACGAAGCACTCAATACTAAGTTGTTTGAATCGTCTACAATATTAATTACAATTAAATGGAATTAATGGGTCTTGAATAGATAAATGTTTCGCTCTCAGTGATAATGGATAATGTTGTGAATAAAACATGAATGTTGAAAGACAGGCATGACAAACAAACACAAACATTCACAGGGGAGTCAAGGTGAGTGTTTTATCACTTATTTAAAGAAGCTGCCAGAAATCCATAAAGCAAAGACAAGCTGCGGTAAGAGATATCAAGACCAAACAAGGCTGTTCGGCCAGATAAAACATTGCCTTGAGAAGTATGTACACAGAGATAAAAAAGGGACAGAAGAGATGCATGCCAAGTTTTGTACCATACAACAAGCCAGCCTATGCAAAACGCTCCCTTTGGTAACCACCCAGACAATAGAGATGGCAGATGGATCTGGATTCACGGGTTGCCAGATTAGAAGTCCGCTATATTTCGATATAAAGGAAGGGAGGCCAAGTGGCTGTCACCTTGTCGTTTGGTAAGCCACAGCTCTGTGAGTTATATTATTGATGTATTTGTATTTTTCAGATACTACTCTTTCCATGCAGCAACAACCAGTTTGGATATAGCAAGAAGTCAATGTTGCATAGAGAAGAGCTAGGCTGTCAACCGCCTCACTTTGAGTGATAAACAGGGACCACTTAGGAGTGGATATGGGGAGATCGGCTCTGCCATTTCAGATGAGGATCAGTTTGCGGACACACCTACACCTGCGTGAATCCATTCAGTGGAAATGGTGACCTGTCATGTGTGTCATGTCTCACATGTCTGACGAGGAGGGGGGAAAAACATGGCAAATTTGTATCTATTCCCTCTGTTATTACTGAGTCATCTGCGTAAGTATAAGTATTTTTTATGTTCAACTGTCCTAGCAGAGCAGGGTTACAGAGTGGGCATCTTAATTCACTTAACCATGTTCCACACAATCCAAAAAGGCTGTCCCAAATGTCTCCCTGCTGGTTGATGTCAAGATTGTACAACATCCTCAACGATCTGCTAAGAGGGTTTATTTTGTGAGGGTTTGCCTGTTGTACACAATGTCCCAACACAGTCTATGATGTGTGAGGTAGTGAGATAGCAGGAACATACAAGAAGGAGGTGATTCTGACAAGTAGGTGGAGAAGTCACAGGGTCATGTTTGGCAAATGAAGTTAATTTGTATCTATTCCCTCTGTTGTTACTGAGTCATCTGCACAATTATTTGTTATGTTCAACTGTCCGAGCAGAGCAGGGTTACAGAGTGGGCAACTTAATTCACTTAACCACGTTCCACACTGACAACATACTGTCTTAGATATCAACAGATAGCAACAGACGTATTTCTGATTGTATTACAAATCCACCTCAAATAATGTTACAACAAATAATAAATCAATATATCAATGTCAAACAAATTATTTGTGGGTATGTACTCTGCAAACTGGACACACACTGAGAGGTGTGCAATTTCACACTGTTATCAACATGAAACCAAAATGTATGAATAGCATTTTATTTGTGAAAAGGACAGGCAGACCTTTTTCTCACCATGACAACACAACAATTTTGATTGCCTTGCCTTCTATATGGACCAAATAGTAGTGAACTCTAAATATATCTGTGTGCAAGCGTGAATAGAAAGGTAAAAAGAGGAACTGCAAATGGCGGACACACAGGAGAGGGTGAAAGGTCAGATGTCACCACACAATTTCATTTGCTGTTGTGGGGTCTCACCTCCTGAAGGTGAAATGGGGTAATGTACTGTGTGTTTTGTGCCATTGGGCTAACCCAGGCAAGGCCATCAAACATGGAACAACACAGAACATTTAAAGCAAAAATAAGGATATGAGAGAAACGCACTGAAAAAGCCATTTTATAGAAAAATGAATGTGTATTACGACACAGCCATTAAAAACCTGAATAGATCGACCACTATATCATTGCTGTCGGGTGAAAACCTCATATATCCAACCATGTATTTTTCCGTTTATCCAATGGGGGTTGAAAGGGTTTCATAAGGCCAAGGTTCATTTAATTTATCTCAACCCATAAAGAACCATGTAATCCTTCAACTGGAGTCAAAATATGAAACTGAACAAAATTGGAGCTATGAGGTTTTTACATGACAACAGCGATATGCATATTCCTTGTTACACAGTTTATGGGGGTGATAGGCAGATTAATAACTGGGCTCATTGAGTATGACCCATTGCACAATATGATGCTCTTGTGATGCTCATGGAAGCAAACATGCAGGAGGAACAGAGAATGGAGTGGGTGATGAATGCCAATAGTGTATAAGACTTACATTCACAGAGGTTATCTTGCCAAGTTGACAGGCCTCCTGCAAGGACAGAAGAACAGTCATTTCACAGCACTGCCTGACTGTAACTCTAGAGAGGATATACGATGGAAATTTATATTTGGAGCCAACAAAAGAAACTGCACTGGGAACTTCCCAGTCCTCTGTAAGTCAGTCAGAGTTCACAATTGACAACCTCATAGATTTTGGGTTTAAAGCCTTCTTTCAGTTGGAATTAAGATTTAGGTTCCATATTGATTTCTTACTCCAAGGCAAAGAGGTTGCACAGCTTATTTCAGTGCTCGTTTGGCATGCCAACAATCTGGGCTGTGGAATACACACCCTCTCCCCAGAAATGTAAAGAATAGGGCAAACCTGACATCCTGACAACACAAGCCACACAACTGACACTTTGATGAAGATGTTTTCTGTGCGTGTCAGAGAGAAACGTGAATGTAATATCAAATGAAGCATCAAAAATTAACAATAAACTGCGACAAGCTTCTAAATTGGAAACAAAAGGCACCCGCAAGCCTGAAAAACTGCATCTTCTCCCTGGGGACGGAGATAACTCGCAGAGAGATAAGAGTATTCAATTTGTAATCACCAATTTTGTTTTCTTTGTACGGTGTATAATAATCTGACTACATGACTTGATTTGCAAAGAAAATAGAAGAAATCTGGCGGTGAGGAGCCACTTAGACAGGAGAGAAGCAGAGAGGACTGCTGGGGTGGAACGGTAAAACAATGAACAGGAAACGAGTTCATGTCAACAAATTATCCCGCCATAATTGTTCACCAAGGGATGCTGCTGCTGAGCGATAGAGCAGTAGATCCTAAGCTATTCATCAAAAAAAGTACTGTCAGAAGTTTGACATATAATTGCCTATTGTTGTGAACAAACCTGTGTATTATAGCATTTGTAAATACCTCATGGGTGCAGAGAGTAAATCACTCACATTAATTCATACATTTATTAATTCACTCACTCACAGTTAGCCTATCTGCCCCTAGTGGCCGTTATGATGCATGGCACACAAGATGCCGAGAGTTTGGTGTAGGGTGCTTCATATATATGGCATTGCGTGTCCTTGTCCATTTGTTTTGTCCTCCGGTGCCAAATGAATGGACTTGGCTACATAGGACAATATGAGTGCCATATATATTAAACAATCACAAGGGACTGACAGCTTATCTGACACTATCTGAATTTTCCTGCGATAAGTAAGGCCCCACCCTTCTGTTGGTCAAACAAGGTTAAAACAAATGCTAAGAATTATTTGCTAATACTTTTTGACCCAGGTTTGACTGTCAGTTTAAGAAGAGGACAACCCACGAGGATCGGGGGATAGAGTCAATTTTGTTGAGCCTGGTCTCCCGAAATTTCTTGAAATGAGCACGGTGTCTTAAAATGCAAATATGCGCTCTGTGCACAAAGTGAGAGAAATTCCCCACCATGAAAGGATTACGTGGAGGAGACACAACTAGAAACAGGAAGCAGTTAGGCATTGAAATAGTGCGGTGGAAAGTAAGGGTGTTCAATTTTCTATTCATGCCAATACGTTTTCTACTGTGAGTGAAGTTTAAAAACATTTTTAAAACCTTACCCTAAACTCAACCAACGTGTTAGTTGCGTAAACCTAACCCTTAGTTTAAACCTAACCTCTACCAAAGCTGTTTTACTTCCCTAAATGTATCTGTTTACCTTTTCATGTGACATGTGAACAGGTGAAAATAGCATATCCAATTCATGCTATTGCCACATACTCCAATTTGTGATGGAGGTGTGGGGTCGCCATATTTGTTCTACTGCAAAAGCACATTTAAACATGTGGTCTATTATTCAATATAAACTACGTTAAGAAGCCATACAACATGTTTATTTTATATTATATCCTTTTAGAGTAACTAATGCAATCTCACAGGCTTGGTTAGAGTACTTATTTAGTATTGGATAAATATGACTTGGGGAGTAGTTCAAGTGTAGGGCAAAATAGGAAAATACAACCAGCCATTTATATTTTCTAACTGATTTCCATATAATGTGAGGTGCATACTGTAGTATGCAGAGTTGTATACAGACACAATCCTACAGATGATTGATCTTCATTGTATATTGCAGACAGATGGGTGTCTAAATAAATCTCTACATTTACAGTCTACATTTGATTGACATTATGACCTGAACCACACCCAAATCCTTGTTATCAGACTTTTGGAAGAGAATATAAAATGTCATTATGAATGCACTTTTCTTCTTTAAATAAATGCAATCCATGGTTCTAAAAAGGTTAGGTTTATATATTTTTTGAGCATGATAATGATTGTCAGATCTGTTTGAAGAGTTGCTCATTTGCATCCACTGACTGGTCATTTAAAGCTAAATTGTACTTGAGGCTGCCATCAGACATTTTTCCTCCTCAAAGTAATGTTTTATTCAACATCTCATGACACATACTTCAAGTTATAGACCTTGCCAACCAATTAAATATATGATAATGTACATGCAGCGATCTGGGAAGGTGACCTGGTTGTCTCATATTTAGATGACATACAAAACTAGTTGAAGACCATAAATGGGCGATGGATCATTCTATATGGTGTAGTCAGTGACCCTCTGCTCTCTGTATGTAGCCAGTGGGTTCGAAGTACCCACATGCAAGCCTGTGAGAGAGTTACGCTCAAGATAAGTGCATTTGTTGGTGAACCACATCAAAGTACAGCGGGATGTCTTAGCTAGCAAAGGCAGTGGGGCTTGAACTGAGCCTTTGATCACTCCAGGCTCTCTGATCATTAAAATATTGGATAAATAATTGATTAAAATCACCAGACCTTATTGTGCTCTGCCTCTGTATCCAAATGTATTCCAACCTTGAGACACAGGGGCGGTACAATGAATAAATATGTAGATATGAGTGTACATGTAGCATTGTATTGCATGTTTTGAAACAATGCATACACAATTGTAGACATGACTTCACCCTGGAACCAGCACCCCAACTCATCAATTTAACAAATGCTAATAGTAGCGCCAGCACTTCACTTCTATATATAAATAATTATGTTTGATAGTGTTGCAACTTGTAAAGGGAATGCATACTGACTATAGTCTGGAGTTCCACAGCACTTAGTGCCAGTATGAAGTGGAGACAAGTTGAAGTGCTGCAACAACCCTTCCTCTCCAATGAAGGCATGAGCTATGGGCTGGCAGGTTGGCACAGAGGATAATAATCAAAAGGCACCCATAGGAGGTGGGTAAGAGTGTATTCCAGCTGTGAGTAGGTGACTGGAGGGTTGCTAATATTACATTTATGGTGCAAACCAAAACTGCAGTGTGCAAGAGGAAGACAATGAACCCATTCTCTGTGTGTATCTAAGATATTCATAAAGAGAAATTCCAATTACTTTGCGTACATTGGCTAATCAAGTGATTCTTCAGTACGTATGCATACAACTTTACAGTATAAAGATGAGTGTACATACATAGAGATTGATTCACATACCAACATAGACCCATGGTCACAGGGACTTAGAGGTATTACTTGGCATCCAACATTAAAACATGTCCTAGGAACCATCACATAAAGGATCCAGTATGCATACATTTGACAAAACTACTGGGTTGCATTATTATTATATATACATCAATGATACAGCTGAAGACGATTCATAGTTTTATTTGCAGTCAATTGCAAAGAGAAGCAAAGAGACATGCAAGCCAGCCCCATGTCTCTCCAGCTGCCAAAGCTTGCCCATTTCTTATGTGACTCCGACTCGGGGTTCATTGGCGCACCACTGTTGTGCTGCTGTTCAATTCAACTAGTCTCCCTGCGTGAAGTCTGTGAAAATAATGGTCAAGCAGGACTTGTCAGGGCTGTTCAGCATTCCAAAAGATGTCAGTGCCACAGGCGCCTGTTATCAAGTGGTTAGCGGCTAAATTGATCAATGGGAAGAAAATGACAGCTCTGTCAGGTGGCTGTGTCACAAGCACACACACACAGATTCATACGCCTATGCACATACAGTATACAAATACACCCAAAAATATATACACAAAATAAAACGTAGATGTGTGCACCATCTGCTGCGCCCGCAGAGACGGTAATGAGTTAAAGTTTACATCCCTTATGTTTCTGGCAAACGCAGCATGTCTTAGACAGCGCGATAAAACGGTTGCAAACAAACACCTCCTCATCAAAAGGGGCTAATAAAGTCTTCAATACACTTAAGCGTAGTCTTGGATAAATACAATCCCCCCTTTCCCTTCGCATTGGTGTTCAGTGGTCCAAAGTGCATTGACGGGCTTATTGACATTCAATAAAGGGAAAACCTCTCAGCAAACTACACAGTGGTGTAAATCCTATACACTTCTTAAGTGTGCACAAGGAGGGACTTCCCTTTAACACAATTACTAGAGAGCAATAATGTCACAGCATGTTCGAACCAATTTTGATTTACAAGTGGACAACACGTTGCCTTCTCATCAGCTTATTATTATTAAGTGGTCTGTATATGTGTATTTCCCCTGGACAATCCCCCCTCTTGCTACACTCTTAGTGAGTTATTGATCCTCCCAGTATACCAGCCCCTCCTGATTTCATTAGGCTAGCTGCTGTTAATTACTCCACACTCTAACCTTTCGCTGTTTCATTTGGGCCGACAAATTGGGTGAATTAAAAAAGGAAGGTAGGAAAAGGAAAATAAA
>OMOT01026367.1:0-15696 GCA_900312575.1 Acanthochaenus luetkenii | reverse complement strand
ATACATGTAACCACAGAACACATTTGCACTTTGAGAGAATTCAGAATTACATTTTTGTGAGACATGCAATTTCGACACGTGATATTCATGCTATATTTTTTAGGGGCCGTTCCATGTTGTCCTTATGTTTCTGTGTTATTTTCCCGATGCAGCTGCCCGAATATCCAATGTGTTTGTCTTGTCCATGCAGATTGGATATTGCCATTCTAAAAGAGGAATTTGGTTAGTGATGGAATGCTATTGATTTGTTCCACAGGGAGGTGTGGTCTGATTCAGATTCCCTCATTGCAAGGCCTTTTTAGAGGGGAGCAGGAATCATATTTACCTTTATCAAATTCCTTGAATTTCTTGATGTCATTAACCTTTGTTGTGGGAACCAGGTCGGCTGGGGAGGTGACATGTTTACTTGAAAGTGGAGGTGAATCACAGCCAGTGATCCCTCTGAGGGTTGCCTCAACCTCATAAACCATTTCTAAAAGAATATTATGAGAGCCCACACTGCCATAGTGTGATGCGCTGAATACTAACCATATTGATGGAATGCAATCTGGGACCCATCTCCGTGGAGGAATATGAATTATGTAATACAAAAGCAATTTTGCAGCAGTAAAATGTATAATTTACTTTTTAATAGCATCAAAGATAATTTTGTGATTTTTCTGAAAAGTCTGGCATTACATGTAAATTGATGCTAAGAATGTCAATTCAATCATATTTATTCCACAGTATTCCAGTCTTGGCCATAGTTGGCACATATTGGATGTATTTTTTAAAAATCAGCCGCATTATGTTAGCTTTTCTGTGACTGGACCTTAAAGTCATTCAACCAGTCATGTCACATATGGAAAGTTGGATGCGTTGCAGATAAGCCAAGAAAACTGCAGAAACCCGTTACAGCTACTGCGACAGCATGCTATGTATATCGGCCTACTGCCTTTGTTGCACGGCAGGCTGGCTGCACTGCATACCTTTTGCCATTTGACATGGACATGCTGTGCTTGCTAGTGACAGATGCTGCACAGTACCGTTCCCAGAGGTCACAAATGACCTTTTGGATTGTCTTTTTTTCCGTCACACCACATTATTTGTTTGAGGATGGCCACCAATGCAACCTCGGGCACAGTGATGGAGCCCTGGGTTGTTGCTGCTTGTCTTCCAAGATCACATTTACCTCAAATGAGTTGTGTGTGTGGGTGTGCAAGTGAGTGAGTGTATTTGTGACTGTGCGCTACTTTGTGCATGTCCGTGCATGAGGTACATGTTGATGAAGATGCCTCACTAACCACCCATAGTCTGCTTGCTGCTTTTAACTAAGCTTAATTGCTGCATGACTAGCCTCTTGTTTGGATGCCAGAGGGATTTTCTTTTATTATACAGAATGAATCATCATTAAGATGTGCTTATTCACCGGCGGCCTTTCCTTGGCTTAAGAAAATGCTGGTGCACTCAAGATCCCCATGAAACATTTGATCTATGGTTATCACTGTGTTAACATTTGCATACGAGTGTTAGTTCACAAGAAAAATAATGCTTCAAAAAGCAAAAGGCTTGTTTAACAAGCTCACCACTCAACCTTTACTATACCAGGTGAAGTCATCAGAAGAACATTTTCTCATTTTCAGTGGGAAACAAAAACCGTGAAATGACATCGTGGCGTCACGGGGCTTTAGTTTGCCTCAGCAATTTCAGAGTTGGCAGGAACAGGGTGCAGTGCAGGCCCCATACCGGCAGAGGTGCTTGATCCCCACTCCCATCCCTCGCCCTCTCCATCTGTCACCTAACTAGGTTGCACTGTTCTCATAGACATATACATGTATTTATGCATGCATGCGTGCACACACACACACACACAAAATCAAATGGGCCAAAACTGCTCTCCATAGCACTCATCAACTCCAAACCGATTATTTTCTATGTAACTCAGCCAAGTCATTTTGTTCAACATACAGAAAAAAAATCTGCTGAATATAATACTGCACAATAACACTGATGTGCAAGTTTTTGGTTAACACCTGTGTTACAAATGCGATTCAACAGTATAGCAGAAACAGGGATGCATGTTCACGTGTGAGCTTCCCTGTCCACATGTTATTCCAATCCCATCCTGTTGTGCTATAATGAGAACATGTTACTCATAGTAGTTTCAGAAGGAAGCCTTGTGAAAAACTGCCACAATTTTCCACCGCCTGAAGCCTACTGTCAGAAATATGATCTTACCCTAACCTCTTACCCTGACTGCCTCACTGTAACGATGCTCTGAGGTGAGCCCACTCTTCAATTATTCACAGAACGCAAGATTTTCACTCTTTAGCTTCTCACTAGCCAGAGGAGACCATTTAAGAAAAATAGAGCAGAAAATAAAGCAAAAGCAGCAAACCGCTTGGTGAAATGAATACGAGAGTTTGCGGAGGAAAGACAACGCTCTCGATGCAAGTTATAATTGTAGTTTAACAATGAGCGGACCTCTGGGATTTTTCCGAATGCAATGTATGGCCTTTAGACTAGGATCGCTATGGAAACCAAAGGCCCTGAACGACCCGCGGTGCCCACCCACTCGGACAGCCATTAATCATCTTCGCTCAGATCCTGGCACTGCAGAATTTGGCCAATGTGTCAAGAAGCAATTATGTATACTTAGTGCTCGAGCACCCGATCTCCTCCCTCCCCTCTCTTTCCTCGCTCTCTCCTCGCACTCTTAATATAATCACAGAGCAGTCCGTTTAAAAGCCCTCTGTTCATTTCACTATCTATCCGGGGAATGCATACAATGCAGATGAAGAGAAGTGAGAGGATATTCTATTCTGAGAGCCATTATAATCAGAATATTCTTTTCATATAAATCATATCCAGCCATTTACTCATTTTACCAGCCTCCTGAGCTGACTGACATTCTAAATTACCCCGGCTGGCCCATTGCATTCACTGCACATATTGGGTTGGTGCGGATCATGGAGACTAATGTGAGCTGACGAGAGGAAGATTATGTTCCGCTGCTAACAGCTAAAACGTGAATAACACCATCCGCAAACCCACGGTGTTCCCCCATTACATCAGCCCTGATCAGCTGTTTAAAATGGGAGGGGGAGAGAGAGAGAGAGAGAGAGAGAGAGAGAGAGAGAGAGAGAGAGAGAGAGAGAGAGAGAAAGCGACAGTGAGAGAGTATAAAGCCATAGTAAAAGAGGCAGACAGATGATCATGACATAGGAATTGAAACAGCGTACATTTTAAGGTCAATACGGTACTTAGTTGCTATATGGAAACTTCTGCAACATTCCATCCTACACTAGACAGTGTCAGACTGCGGTCTCGCATTAGGAACAATCTAAATATGATGTTCAGGCCCTATGTGAGGGACATGCAGGCAATTCCAGTGTCATTTTGCATTGACACAGTTCTGAACAAAAGCTGAATGCCTCTCTCATTATTTCCCATTGACAGTGTGGGGTGGGGTGGTATCATATTTTATTATTATTTACTGTCATACCACCAATGCCACCCAAGTCATTTCAGACAGCTAGCTGTGCATTAGTGATGTGGAGTGGTGCTTGGCGTTGACCACTTGATGACAGGCTGTCAGACAGCTTCTCTCCATTGCGTTCCTTTTACCAAGGTCCACTGTTGCACCGGCCACTGTTGACCATGCTGGCCATTCAACTAGAAAAGGGCACAGGACATTTTTGACACGTTTGGTGCTAAGTGAACAGAAATGGTGTGAATTTCACTTCATAACACATTATCACATTTGCAAGGGGCATGAACTGGGAGTAGGATCTGAGGAGGCAAGTTCCTTCAATCAATGTGTGAAGATGACTTGAGATCGTTAGAGTGAAGTGATGACTTCGACAGTGCATAGACAGGACAAATTATCTTTGAATACATTTGCCCTTCTCACCTCATGTCAAACACGTGTTGAATCATGGAATACAATAATGGAAAGGAGGGAAAGAGATACAAATCTTTTTGGGGGGAATGACTGATAAACCGTTAATGTACACACCCATTGGCAGGGAAAGCCTTGGGAAAAACATACAGTAAGTATACTGGTAAAATAAAGTTTCAGATATGTGGAAATGTAACTTCCACATACAACAAGATGTCAAATGTGTAATGCGAAAATACATGCAAACAAAACTAGGCAAAACACTTAAATGCTTAAAATATCTGCAATTATTTCAGATAATATTTTTCCCTGCAAGCTGGAGCTTACCTTATGAGGACAAATGGGGGGTGGTGAGTTGAAAGACTTCTCCAGCATCTGGTTCGGGTTCTACAACAAAAACACATTATCAGGGACATGTTTTCTGTGGAGGGCATCTCCCAGCAAATCTTTTGTGACAGTAGGTGCAGCTCATTTCCTGGTCCTTCCATTAGCATTTGTGCAATATATTTCAGCGGGGTTAAGCGACCCTGTATCAACAAGCAGGTCTTAGCCGTACACACTAATCCAAAACCACAGCTTTTGTTGATGGTCATATTTTAAATCTTTATCTTGACAATATCATCTTATTATACATCATACGAGTGGGTATAATGATGCATTTTGTTTTGTTTTCCACTTTCACCTTCTTTCTTTCCACAAATATTATAAATCCTACTTTGTCGGAAGATTTCACTGAACATATGTTCAGACTTTTGCATACACGCCAGCATACATTTTTTTGAGGTTAGATGATTATCACATTGTTAATACACCAATACATCACTCAGATACAAGAAAACACCATTAAAAAGCAGACGCAAGGTAAGTCAACACGCCAACAACAGATGGTCCTGCTGCTTGTGATTATGCAAAGATCCAAAGTATTTGCATATTCACAATGCCATCATAGAAAACAGAAAAGAAAAGGAGCCATCTTGAGCTTACCTCAGTGAGAAACGAAAAGAGCAATGGGTGAGGCAAACCCAGCAGGGAAGTGGATGGGCTTTGCAAACTTCCTTGGGCATCTACTAAGGGCCTGCCTCCTGGGAAGGCCCTGTTGATTCCAAGCAGGTGCTTTCAGTTATGTCCCCATATCCAATTATGTGCCTGTGGTATGTCTGATGCTCCCTGACACTATTAATGGCTTCCTTATGGGATCACCAGGAGAGACCAGACACTCAACTGTCCAGATTCTTAACATCTATATTTCATTGCAACTTAGATGGAGAACACCTCACAGACCAATGCAACTGAGAGAGGAAAACCAAGCCTGGCCTTTGCTGCAGCATAAACACTTAGCTCATGAAATATAAATGGATGAATGGGCCTAGCTGAGATGTCAGAATTAGCAGACAAAATCTTCCCGACAGACCGGGTAGAGCTGAAGTCATGATATAATAATTGATGTGACAAATAAACATGAGGTATTTTCTTTGGGGAGAGAAGTGGGGAATGAAATGTCTCTCTGTGTGTGTGGGTGTGTGTGTTTATAGATGATATACGGATTGTCAGTTGTATAATGATTTCAGGTGGGATAAAGTTCAAACAGTTCCTGTTTCATAGCATGGCCTTGATCCCAAGTAAACAATATCTCAAAAACAGTAACTTGTATATTGCTGACATGGTCACTCCACCATATAAAAGCTTCAGAGTGTATGCTTTCCTGCTCCAAGAGCAGAATAGAGGACAGTTCATTTTAAGTGTGTTGATGTCAGCAACCCTTTCAATAACCCCATGGCTCATTTTGCAAATCCAAACATCCATTAAACACATTCCCTCCATTATCACTTTAACTACAGCTTGTATTATATGCAGATGATGTTGACCTGTACAACTATTGGCAGGTATTGACTAAGTAAGATTGGATTGAGTGAGTAAGAACACAGCAAATGGAAAGCTTATATCCAAGCCTGTCTTGGATATAAGAGACATTTCATGCGCAGGGTAAAGTGTCCACAGTCAGTCTAAACATAGCTTGATGTGCTAAAAGAAACACAAAGACAAAATCTTCCAAGCAATCAGTGTACAAAAGCAGAATATATGCAATATGCTAAATGTACAGAGTAGTTTGATATGGCATCTTTACAGGCTTGTTTAGAGTCAGTTTAAGATTTCAAGTAAATAATTGCCTGTTTAGTCTACCCTCTAAAACGGCTGCTGTAATTTCAGGGCACATACAGTAAGGTGAAGAAGTATTTCCAAAGACAGATATAGTGTGTTCCAAAAAACTCAATTTGGATTCAGTATTTCAGAGGAGGCTGTTTAAACTTGATAGCAACCATAGATAATCTAAATCCCTTTCCCTTTGTTGGGGACACACACACACACACACACACACACACACAGAGCCACATTTCCTTGGGCTATAATCACTGTGTTGCGGTTATTTTTTGTTTGTTGTTTTTTAACAGGATTAACAGCATTAAAATCAGATTTTATTCTTTGAGCAGAACAAAACATTACTTTTCATTTAGGCCATGTTCCTTTGTCACTGCTCCATTGTAAAAGATAGGCTAAATTGAATAGAAAATGAAGCATAAATTATTCATCAATGCAGACACCATGCAGCTTTTTGAAAAACGACTCTATATTCCATGTTTTAATAGCAAATACAAATGCGATGATGTTCATGCAATCAGGAGACAAATAATACATGCGAGATACTGTACAGAAAACACTACAACTGTCATATTTTCCAGTCTACCTTTGGTCTGGAACATTTTGCATCTGATAGGGAAACACTATTGACAGGCCTGCAACAGAGGGCCTTGGATTACACCACATATTGATGTTTTTGTCTTTTCAGAGTGCTGGGGGTGGTTATTGTAATTTGATGAGGGCCAGAGAGCACAATACTGTGATATATAACAAACTTTATTTTCTGAGGAAACGGAAAGATAAATGAAACATGAGTTTCTTCCGTGTGATTTCTTGGAGACATGCTGACCTCGCAAGGTTCATGTCTGCCATCCCTCCGTTTTGTTTTCCTTAGGCATAGCCCCAAACCTTAATCATCTCTTATAACCTACAAACTATTCATGTATCAACTATGCACAATACACATATTTGTTCACTCTACATACAGTACAATGCCAAGCTATCCTGCTGGCAACTTGATTATTTGCTTGCACTGACAGGACACTATAGGTTGCCCTCTGTTTCTATATGCCAGATGTAGTATATAGAAGTCTGGTCACATTCAACAAGCCAAGTTCCTCAACAAACCCTGTGAAAAAACAAGAGCACTATTCAGTGCTGAGTGGACAGAGACTTCTGGCACATTTGTGTTTCTGGGCCCATCAGCTCTGTCTGCATTCTCCGCACACACAAGGAGGCTTTGTACTGTCAACTTCCCAGGCTCCTCTCAAAAGTGCCTAGCTACATTTAGTAAACTGCATTTCTAGCAGATAGATCCTGCTTTTCTAGCTCTGTTTACCACCCCAATATTGTTTCTCCCCCCTCCCCCCTATGAAATATAGTTCTCTCACTGGGATTTAAGCAGCACTGTAGTTCAAGGATTATCAAATGCCTTTGATCATGTGACTGCCATGTTTCTGATCTGCAGCACATTCAGAAAATAAATGGTTCGCTCTTTATTTCCTTCTCTCCCTATCCCTCTCTGTGGATTTCCCCTTACGTGATGGTTCTCTATAGTGTGACAAGAGCTCTTGACAGGCTGTGAAAGAAAATCATGTAACAACTGTAAAACACGTCTATTTGTAATAGTATGATGAGGGGGTTCATACTCACACTGCTTATTAGAGGTATTCCATGCTACCAAGTGATATTTAAAAATTAAGTCTGCCTAGTGTTGGTGTATGATTAGCTGTTTCATTGTGTGCTGAGTCGTTTTGCTTTTGTCCGGAATAGTCTTAATCAAGTCCTGAATAGTTTTGCTTGGTGCACTTTACACTACTTCATACCACTAATGTCTTCCCACTTTTGAGGCAATGCCACTGTTGTTTTGAACGAGTTTGCCTTTGAAACAGGAACTACGGTTTCAGACTCCCCTCCCCCCACTGCACCCTGCTGCTGTTCATTAGCAATTTCTGAGCCGTGGGCAATTTTGTAGTGTATCAATCCCTGCATTATTATTATTTAGCTGCTGGCTTGGACATGCAATCAAAGGGACACGCAGTATGTGCAACACGCACTATGTGCAACACGCAGTACATCCAACACTTTTCCATGCTGCCCAGACCAAAACCCTATAATTGCGAGCCAGGGGAGCTCAAATTTAGTCAACATACATCAAAACATTTTCCTCATCCTCATTCTATGATCATCCCCTATTAATGTCAAACTGCCAAACCAAAAAACTGGACATATCAGAACAATTATTTTGATGTGGCTTCAAGCAACACATTTCAATTTGAATGGCACTCGAACTATGAATCATTATAAGGCGTGGTTTGGGGGCGAAAAACACTCATCAAAAAATTATTGAATATCATTTTAATGGGTAAAAACCCACAAGGCAGCCGGACTGTCTACCTGCCATGTTATTAGACAGACCTTGTCAGTCAAGCTGAAGAACATCGAAGCCAGATACAGACAGGATGACAAGACATAGGCATGCTGCTTTCCATCTCCCTCCCAGCTTGGCGTGTTTATCTAGTCTTCCATGTGAGCTTAGTGCAGCACTGTGCATATACATTCAGAATGATGAAGGTTCAGAAGCCAGCACCTGAAGGAAGCTGCACATATAGTACGAGCT
Source organism: Acanthochaenus luetkenii (assembly GCA_900312575.1). Classification (NCBI taxonomy): domain Eukaryota; kingdom Metazoa; phylum Chordata; class Actinopteri; order Beryciformes; family Stephanoberycidae; genus Acanthochaenus; species Acanthochaenus luetkenii. The sequence continues at coordinate 7,060 of OMOT01026367.1, read as the reverse complement.
CTTTTAAATTGTGCCAGGATTAGCCTCATTTGCAAAGCAATTTGACAACAAAAGTAAAATACTGTGCAACTTCAAGCCAAATTCTATTGACGCCAACTGGTATGACTCTCCGGTTTGCAGAGAAAGAGAACCTAGAGGGTAACATCTGTGTCCTGTGTGTAGACCATCATAGGGAGTCCTAGAGGCACCCAGGAGCTTGCCTTTGACCAAGGTGCCAACAAGCCTGCAGAGAAACAATATAATTACAACCTACAACAGAACCGCTTACTACCGAATCGATCAGTCTACTAAATGGGCATCATGAGTCAAATATTTGGTGATGGTGGTGATGCTAAAATGTATTGTAACGGCTCTGCATAATAATCAATCAGCAAAATCAGCTGCAAATTAGACTGTAAAGACCATTTTTAGATATGCGTGTTAGCATGTTTCATAATTTGAATATGTTTTGCTGATTATTTCTGTAATTGTCTTAAACAGGTTATGTACATTTCCTGATTTATAAGGAAAGAGAGCTCCTCTGATTAAGTTGGATATCATTATGTATATGTCTATTTAGACATATGAGTGAGTTCTACAACGTGAGTTATCACAGGCCAACGCTTTGGCATCATTTTGGCCACGAGACAAGAGACTGTTTGCCGAAAAGCTCTCTAATCCAGTAACATTTTCGGTGACTTTCGAAGATAAACGCTTTGGCATTGTCTTGATGAGAGCGCCTCGCCTCATTTGAGTGTCTTCGGGAGCCGAATCAATCCACATGTCGGGTGTCAGACTTGTACACTTGACAACATAATGTGGCATGCTTGTCACAACCCGGAATGCGTTTCTCTCTTCAAAGTATATTTCTTGGCCTGCTCTCGTCACTCCCTCTAACCAATTTGTCATTCTAAGCCTAGCCTCATTGCCAGCGCCTGGATGATCGCAGTGGGCTAGAGAGCAGGCCAAGTGTTACGCGAGCCACCCTGGGACACCGAGCAGGCGCTTCTGCAGGCTGATGCACGCCTCCATGGCCGAGAGGAACTGGCTTTGCAGACTCTTTCAATTCGACACAGAATAGAGCTCATCTACTTTGTGAAGACCTTGAGTTTGTGCACTGCATGTGTATGTGTGTTTGTGTATTGTGTGTGTGCAAGAAAGATTAAGAGAGGGTCTGTGTGTGTGTGTGTGCAGTTTTATATAAAGATACACTTTTTAAAAATCACAATTATTGTGTTTCATCTCATCTCAGCTGCTGATGGCCTTTAGAGGTCAATCTAGTCACCATTTTCTTCCTTTGGCAGACTTTCCTCTCAAGGGCAATATGCAACACAAAATTGTCTTGTCACTTCATTATTTGTATTATATTTAAATAACCATGAATGCCCTCATTCAAATACCTGGATGCTGCTTTGCTGTTAAGTCACCCAATTTACTGCTGCAGTTCTCTCTCTAGTCGGGTGAGCAGAGTATTAAGTGAATTCAAAATTGCATTAGCTGCACATTGCTATTGACTGCTTTTTCACGGTCAAGCAAAACTTAATTTTGATAACTGAAAATAAATGCTGTCTTATTGAGTTAAATTACCCAATGCGTGCGCTCTGTATTAGCAAATTCACTCCATGATTTTTCATTCTACTGCCATTTTGAATTCAAAAAAGGGGGCCATGAATGATACTATGTTTTTATTTGATTTCTAAACAAGATGGCGCAAGCATTGGCTGCTTCGGTACAGTGTACTCTGGTGAGCCGCAGGGCTGCGTGCTCTTCCCACTGCTCTTCTCCCTCTATACCAACGACTGCACCTCCAGCAACCCCTCTGTCAAACTCCTGAAGCTTGTGGACGACACAACCGCCATCGGTCTCATACGACGGGGAGGTTGAGCACTCTGGAGCAGCCACAATAATCCTGAGCTGAACACGCTCAAGACAGTGGAGACGACAGTGGACTTCAGAGGGCAACCCCCTCCTCTGACCCCCCTCACCATACAAGGCAGCACTGTGGCGGCTGTGGAGACCTTCGAGTTCCTGGGAATTACAATCTCCCAGGACCTGAAGTGGGAGACCAACATCGTACTTCCTGCGCCAGCAGAGGAAGTTCAACTTGCCTCAGGAACTATTGCTGAAGTTTTACTCAGCTGTGACTGAGTCTGTCCTCTCCACCTCCATAACAGTGTGGTTTGGCACCGCCACAAAACAGAACACATCATCAGGTCGGCAGAAAGGATTACTGGATTTAACCTGCCCTCACTCCAAGATCTCTTCACCACCAGAGCCAGGGAGCGGCGGGAAGATCATTGGCGGCCATTCGCATCCAGGCTACCACATTTTTAAACTCTTCCCCTCCAGAAGGGGCTACAGAGCGCTGTACACCAGAACCTCCTCACTGTACACCAGAACCTCCTCACTGTACACCAGAACCTCCTCACTGTACAACAGAACCTCTTGACACAGGAATAGCTTATTCCCACACGCCATCACTCTAATGAACAATTAACCATGTAGCCATGTGACCTGTCCTCAGGGCAATGCCTGTCAATCATTATTTATATTTAATTTATATTTATATTAGTTATATATAGCACATACCTATCCAATGCATATGCACAAATTCACATTACTGCTGTGCATGATTGCACCACTGTTTACTGTAGGCCACTGTAGGTAAAACCTACTATTGTTGTTGATTATGGAATGTAAGTACAATCTGATTTACTGTGAACCGGATTCAAATTCCTTATATTTGTAAAAGCATGTTTGGCCAATAAACCAGATTCTGATTCTGAAACAGTATTCTCACTGGCTTTGATTGGGGTAATGCAAAACGGTGAATTTCATTTCAATTAAATTTGGGGACAAAAGAGCTGAGCACTATTTGGAAGTGAAATTGGCAAACATATATGCTAATCATGTTCTGTTTGTCAAATTACAGAGCAGCCACTCTGTTTTGATGAGCAGTCTATCCTCCTCTTAGTGGAGGAGCTCGACATCAACCTTTTGGACCTCAATGTTTTTATGTTGCAGCCTTTTGTAACGGTGTTTAGGATTAAACTATGCATGGCTAATGCGTTTACAAAGGAGTAGATGTATTATCTTTAGAACAGAGAACGTCACCCGCATCCCTGCACCTAACAATCAGCTTCCTGAAAATAGACCCCATCATTTGTCTCAGAATTGAAATGTGAAGTAACCTGTTGAATGCCTAGCCTTTCCTCGTTAGACGATGCTGCCCATCTCACAAAGGAACACCAGCCTTTTATCTGTTTGAGCGTGATTCAGCATTTGATTGGGAATTAATCTGGAATGCTCCAATCAGTCTCACTTGTATGAGCACAGTTAACATGTGTATGCCTGCTCCTTGAGCGCTGATGGCAGAGACACGGGCGATTAAAGCCAGAGCCCAATCAAACCAGCTGTGTGCTGTTCCCCCAATGGCACCGGTTGTACCAGCCATGAGTTCCACATTATCAGCAGGCAGAGAGGCCTTGACCAGACCCCCAGTCTGTGGAGTTAAGACCACACCTGAACCAGGACATCAGATTTGTGTTTTAGCTATACAAACACTTTCAGAGACAGAGATGCTCTGGAGGCAGCAATAATCTCATTAGTTGTTAAATCTCAATGGAGAGTAACCACAGTTTTTCTGGCTAGGTAACATTAGACTGAAGTCCAGTGAAAAAGGCATGGGGTAAGACAGGAGGTAGCTAATATTATGAAGTCAAGCACTCTTGCCACTGACTGAAAACAATGCAACATACTATGTTAGGCAGTTAGCCTAGCTAACCTTCCAAGTTCCAACTAACCAAACTACCCTCTAGCTATCTAGGTAAACTAGTTAACCTGTTGACCTTCCAAGTCAAAGGAATATTTTTTTCTCTTCAATCTATTGATCACATCACAGTGAGAGAATGTATAAGGATGTTTTGTACATAGGGTTCACTGCACCCACTGTTGCAGCCCACCTACAGTATATCATTATGTAACATGCACTAAATCATTGCTACAAACTATTTTTAAAGCTCTCAGATGGGGGTCTTTGGGACAAAATCTTAGGGTGTGTGTGTGGTCCAATGCATATTTACTGATGGGTCCTTGAGAAGAGAATATTATTCTAACTCCTAGAAACTAATAGTAGTGTAACTCCTTCCGAAGCTCTTTCTGCTTTCATATAAATCTTTTAGTGCTTTAATGCAATCCAACACAGATTACTGCTCCAAGAGACAGCATTGCCATTTTATTCTAAGGTTTAAAGCTCTAGCGGGTCCTCTCCCCCTAGACTAACCCTCATCACATCCCTAGTCCTGACCAAATGACAGTCAATGGTCAGACCGCACACAGAAAGCATAACATTTACATATTCCTGGGGAACAGCTTTCCTCTGCAGTCCTATATTTCCATAGGAGCCATATGTTTCTCACTTCTGAATTAAGCATTTAATCTATTAGCGCATACACATGATCAACTAACATATTAATGATTCTTACTACCATTTTCAGTCAATCTTCTCACAAATAGAACATTAAGCTCTCCTTTAACGCTGTGGGTAAAATTACCAAATTTAGCGCCAAACACATCAGCAAATACTGAACCACACATGTCAAATCATATTTACTATTTGTTTATAGCCTTGGGGTGTATTTCATAATCACAGTAATATTGAACAAGTCATAAGCTGGTCACACCATGAACGGCATTCCAGGAGCCATCAAAATAAACCAAACAATGATAACGTTACAGTCCTACCTCATGTCTTGTTTGTATCTTGTTGCCGGTGCATGCTTCAAATACCAAACACCAAACATTCATCATGGAAAAATCATAGCAAGTTGGTGGCGATGAAGCATATATTGTGAATAAATGACATTATTAATGTTTGTAACAAATCCTTCTCAAATATTCCTCTGATCATGCTAAATTATATTCTGTCATGTCTGCAAATATAAACATGCTAAGTCAGTTGCCTTGAACAGGGCTCAAAACACTCTATACCCAGTAGCTCTTCAGGAGGTGGCCTTCCTGGCAAATCCCCACATGTGATTTTAACATAATAACTGGGGTGTTGTGATTTTTATTGTAGGACAGTAAGTCATTTTTACAGTTTCAGGTGAGTGGAAATGATGCAACTCTATTATAACATAGCAAGAAATTGGTTTTAGATATCCCCCCAAAAAATCTGGGGGAGGTCCCTGAGACCCCCTCTCACTTCTCGCCCCCCCACTAAGGGTTCTTATTTTTTGGCCTCACTACGGCCCTGCCTCCTCAACACTCCCCATTTGCTGCCCCCCAAACCCGCCCTCTGCCATGATAGCCCAACCCTAGGCCATCAAATGGAGGCTCACACAGGGCCTTCGAAACACCTATTAGAGCTACCCATGGCAGAGGCAGAGGTTATGACCATGGGATTGGGAGGATATTTGTGTCTCTCACGCCGCATTACCAGCCTCTTTGGAGAAAGCGTTATAGATTCGGACAGAAGCGAAGGAAAGCTTTATCAGCAGCAACACAGAGAAACACATTAAAGGATCAGAACCCCAAAGGTCAATTGTGGCTGTGGGCAGTGCTTTGTTATGGTATCCTCTCTCTTCTGTTCTGTGCATTACATTGAAGCTAAGTGGCATATCTGAGGGCAAGTAATGATACAGATTTCGTAAAAGTTTAATTTCAGAATTATTTTTGGGGCAATAATTTTAAAGTCTTCAATGTAAAATGTGACAGAAACGTTGATATTTACACATAGTCCACTCTCTTCGGGGAAAACAGGGGCTGCACTAGGCATTCTGTGCCCCTTACAAAATGTGACAGTGGGAATACAGTTAGAAATAACACTTACGAATATAGGATAAGTAAGAAATGTAAAAACGTTTTGGGGCCCTGATTTATCACCACCATGATGGATGAACTCACATGGGCTCAGAAACCAATGTGACACACATTCAACAGAAAGTGTTAAATTGTGTGTAGGCTAAGCCATAATGTTGTCTTTAATTTCAATTTTGTCTTCTTATGGGAAATTGTTACTGGAACTGTAGCTGAACTGGGCCTCCTTAGGTCATTATAATACTCACTTTTTAAATCTCAATTCTATGACATACTGTCCTCAACAGAGCACACTCCCCTTGTTCAGAAGCTGCAGCCCTCTCCTTTTCACGATTTAATTATTATAATATTTTTCCCCTTTGGATATGAACAATAGACTTTGTGACATTGTGTTGTGATTTACTTGTATTGCGCAGGGCAGCACTCACTGGTTGAGGCAAATCCTTAATCCCTCACAAGATAATAATAATGTAATCCTTATTCCCAGATGGACCCATTTTCTGAAAAGACCGTTTTGGGCACCGCAGAGGTTCTATTTAAGAAGAAGAGCGATGGGAAGTCACTGCAATTAAAGTGAGACACACTGCCCAATAGCCACCATGCTAATCCTCTCATGCAGCCATTCAAGTAAAAGGTTTCACGTTTTACCGTATCTACTGCGTGTGTCAGTCAGTATACGGTAATGCTGCACTTTTTCTCCATGGTTACTCCAGGGTATTTATTATGTGCTATTTTCAGGTTGGGGTGGGGCAAATTACATGTCAATACAGAAGAGGTACGCTTGTTTTTTTAATCAATGCTTTGTACCTCCCATAGAGGAAAGCAAGTTGCTTAAAACAAGCATCACTCAGAATTCGCCTGTTGCTGTGCTGTCGTATTGCGAGAGCGGGACCAGCATGGCGGAACGATCCAGAATGGCGTTTCAGCACCTACCAAGAAAGTTTGAGCCATCTGAATAAATGTAACATGATTTGACCATCCATTTTCCTCTATGGTCTGCCAGTCGTTCCTCTACTCTACCATGGCGACCGGCCATGCCAAGAATATTTGTAAAATAGTTATTTATGTGTGGGCGGCCCGCAGCGCGCACTCCGCCACACAGGCGCGTCTCCGCCTTTCCAATTCTGCACTACGGACATTACAGCAGGGCTGTGTAGAAACAATGCTGACGTCATACAGCTCACTGTACTTTTACACTGCTGATTAACTCTATATTGTCCATCTTCACTTTCTCCACACTCTTTCTCTCTCACTCACCCTCTCT
>OMOT01026365.1:14144-25133 GCA_900312575.1 Acanthochaenus luetkenii | reverse complement strand
GGGGACTGTTGGAGATGTCTTTCTGTTGGCCGTTGCTCTCTCCTCTCTGCATGAAACTCGACTCCTGTGTTGGTGCTGCTGCCGACAGACTCATCACCTGGCCGCCCCAGCCATTTGCCAGGCGCGCACACGCGTACACACACACACACACACACACACACACACACACACACACACACACACACACACACACACACACAGATGACAGACACACAGTGTCACTCAGGAGGTCTGCCTAGCTCTCCTGCCAACCAGGTGACTAATTGTTTGAATTGTTTATTTCTCACGTTTAGCTTCCTTTTTAGGTGAAAGTTTGTGTGTGTGTGTGTGTATGCATGCTTGCGTCTCTGTGTGCATATGTGTCAGAGCTCACATACACCCACATTGTCTATTCCACTACACACACGGTCCAGCCTCCACATTTGGAGACGCTGTACTAAAGGAGGCCTTTGCTCTGTATCAATACTAGGAATTCAAATAAGCAATTTCCTTAATGGATCGTCAGCCACGTTAATGACCAATTAATCGACGAATCTATATATATATTTAAAAAAACAGCTTTTAACAGAAAATACAAAATGTGTTTTTCTTCAATGAAAGCTTTATTGAAACATTTGACGTCCTATTTTGACAGCATAACAAAACGACTATGATGCCCCATATGTATTTTAATATTAGATAAAATATTATAATGAAATAATGCCATGGCTCGTAAAAATGCTGCTCCTGCTCCACCTGTCTTTAGGCATACCTACTCAACAAGTTAACCAATCAAGCATGATTCAAAAGATTAACCTAATTCTGTGGAACTTATAGGCCTGATTGGAGGACATAAACACTAAGCATGAGGCACAACATGCAGACTAAACACATTTGTCTATAAACGAAAAGGGCCGTCCAGCTGCTGAGGCCTATAGCAACGTACAAAATCCAGACTCCCGACAACGGACCGTAATCTACTCATGTCTATTTAATAATAAGAGCATATGTATGTGGTCAGGGGTGAGTCGAGTGTGCAGCCTGTTGTCCAGCTGTTCCCAGAACAGATGTTCCCGGGGATGCATAAATATTGTCACGCCAGCGTTGGGAATCTTCCTGCATTCCCTTTCCAATCTGTCCGCTTCGCCAGTTCACTTCACTTGACTTTCTTCTTCCTCTGTATAAGACTTATAGAGAGTTTTTAACTGCCGCAATTTAACTTTCACCACTTATACTATAAGCCTTGTGTTGTGTGCATTTTTAGAAATCGCACATAGTCTACATTGTCAGTTAATATACAGCATGATTGATGGATCAAATTCACACCGGTGATTAATTGGTCATTGACATACCTAATCGATAGAAGAAATGAACACAGGTCACGTTGACTTGTAGGCCTTGCTGAGTGAACACAATCATAAATATTCATTACAACTTTACATGAAACCCTGATGTGCGCAGTCATGTACTTCCAAATTACAAACACTCACATTGCTCCTTGACTCCTCTCGACACTCTTCCCAATATATTCTCTTCGATGGATCTGAAAGACTTTGCTGCAATCTGACTTCATTTACACAGGGTAGCCATTTAAAGAAAAACATATTTTAACCCTACTTGGGCCTGTGAACTGTGAGCCACATCATGAGTACTGAGGCGGTCTGAGGACTGCTGCACCCGGAGCTCACCGCTTTACTCGAGGGCACTTTAACGTAGAACTGAGGGATATTTATCCTGGTCTGGGGTTACAAATGCCCCTCTCTGACCTACTGGCTCCATTCAACCTGCTTGATGATGACCTGATTGTGAGCTGTGCTGGCCCACTTGAGTATGACTTAAGGCAGTGCACTGTGGATCAGTTCATTTCAGTCGGATGAGTGGTCAAAGTTTTTGGGATGCCCTGTTTAGGCTGCGTTTGCGTTAAGGCGGTGACTGATATGACGAGAACAGTGGTGATAAAGGCTGATTTAAACACAGCTGGCCTTGTTAAGATGATTGATTCACTCTGGACGTGTAACCGATAGGTAAACTGTGATTTATTATGGAATAATGATAATAGTGAAGACTTCAGACCCTACATGTGGGAGGCTTTCTGTGCAGCTGAGAAGACGATTAAATGTTGTATATTTAACACTAGAGGCCAATGGAGAAGGCCAGCAAGTTAACAGCTGAAGGGAATACATATAATTATAACTACTATTTCTTTGAGTAGTTTTGACAATCTAACACTGGTTTGTAAAGAAAGTGGCTGTAGGAAAGGTCATGGAGGGACATTTTGAAAGCCGACATATTTGAACTCTAAACGTCAAAACAGGAGTCAATTCACAGTGGAGCCTTTCTACTGTTTAAGTCATTTTATTCAGTTATCTGGTGAACAGTATTGCACAACTACTAAATGGAATACATACACAACAGCAATTAAAGAAGTATCGTGGAAATAACACACATGCACAATACGCACATAAAACATGCACACAAGAAAGTCAAGAAAATAATCGTAAAAAACACGTCTGTCCTATCTGCTGTAGGTACTACACGGAACTATATACGGAATTATAATTTTAAATTCTTCTTGGAAACTTCCATTTTTATTCTTAATTTCACTTGAATTTGGCTAGTTTATGAAACCTAAACCCATTGTATAATTTCAAAAATGCATGGGCATTAATCTGTAGATGGGAAGTCATTTTTTAAATGTAATCCTTAAAAGCTGACACTTTGGAAAGTGACGCTCTCTCCAACAGCAGTGGCAGTGAGTCGACATGCCGTCACGTCAAAATTGTCAAATCCTATTTGCTTTGAGAATGTAGCCTAACGTGCAGATTTCCCTCCTAATAACTGAAGTAGGGATACGCAGCATGGTAAAGATGAAGCCTGACAAAGTGGTGCATTAGAGGCAGTGCAAGTAAAATAGATTGATCATAACGCAACATGCTCCGGGAGTAAATTAGTCCTCCTCAGCGCACTTGTTAGTCAGGAAAAATATTTAGGACGCTTGCCTCACAGTAAGCTCCAGAGGAAAAGAGAGATTTTGGTACAAGACCTAATTTGAGATTTCTTTGGAACTTGGGGTTTTTATCATGCAATGCTGTATTTGGAATGGTGTTTCTTGTAGAACCAGATTCATTTTGAAACCAACATGACTGAGTTTCCAGCAGACCTCATCCTCATTGAGTCTCCTGAGGCCATGTGTGTTGTGAAAGCCAGTGTCATGTGATAAGGTTGTATTGTGTTTAGTGTGCACGTGTGGCACTTTTCCACTGCAGTGCCAAGTGGTGCTTGCTCAGGCTAGGGCCAACTCATATGCTTATAACAGTAGATTAGAAAACACTGTGTATCTGAAAGTACTTGCTAAACATTTCTGCAGGCAACACATAAATGCCATTCAGGGGTAAACCAAGGAACACGGATAAGCCCTTCCTTGTCCAGTTTGGCTCTGTAGTAGAAACTGAGCTATTGATGTACTGAGGCCCAATATTGAACCTGTTCTGTGTCCCAAACCCGCTCTAGAATAGGCCAGTCAGAGTTGTGGGCTATTTTATTATTGGATTAGAGGCCATGTTACTGTAATTGGGCCTGGGCATTCCCAGCAGGCACTGCTCTGGCTCATTGATCCATTGAACAATTAGCTACATGGTGCAGCACTCCGTCTCTTGTTTCCTGTTTATCTCTTAAGCCTTTGTCTTACTCTTATATAACACTTCTCGGTGGGCTCTACCTAATGCGCACTGACTCTGTACTCCTGTGATGTGATGTCTGTGTGGCTGGTGTGTGCATCTATCTCAGTTTCTGTCACCGAGTTACACACTCGAGCACATATCTACACCAGCAGCTCATGTTACACCTCGGATCATATACCATCCTTTGTCCTTGGTATGCAATCCCCGAGTACAGTAGAATACGCCTACAACCTCATCCTTATCAAAGGTTGGCCACATCATGCTTGCAGACTGTATACAGTAAACCACACATGTACAAGCTCCCTTGCAACAGTTAACTGATTGGGTATGTCAATAATATAATGTATATGTTGGATACTATAATCCATAGTTGCTCAAGAGAATTTGAATTTTCTTATTGTGTAGTGCCATCAATAGTATTGAAGTGCAAACTAGACTGCATGGGTTTTAATATGTGATTGCATGGCTCTTATTTTGAATAGATTTCATTTTTTGGGGGCTAGTTATTTCTACATATTTCAGGCATCTGAGCAAGTTTGAATAATCCATTCCTGAGCTTTTAAATTATTTAACAAAGGCCAATCTACTGAGATCAAACTAACCATGGATGAGGTTCTGCTGTACTACACAGAAAAATAGCTTATATCAGAGCGATTTGTTTATGTATTTTATCTGTTATGTGAGCCTGCAGTATGTGAGAGCATACTGGGTATTAAATATTCTTTGTGTTGTTCTGCGTGTGTGTGCACAGAGTTCCTTTCTTTCTCTTTCAGAAGTGTATTTTTGTTACATTTTTCATTTCAGCATTTCAAGTTTGAAACCATTCATTTCAAATGAGGGATTACTGTTTTCTTGGTTCTTCATGTTCTGGATTGCATCCCTGTTCTTTCCTTGTTTGGCTGGAGGTAGCATCGATGGTGAGGAGCAAGGCAGACTAATAATGCACAGGCTGGTGCAGCAGGTAGATATGAGTGTCTAGACATTCAGATACTGTAAGCAGGCAGATTGTTAAAAGGGGCAGGCAACCAGACAGGTAGGCATGTATATGGATATATTGGCATGGAGACAGGAAGAGACACAGACAAGACAGCAGGCTGGCTGAGACTGGCAGAACTATGAGGCTAAAATCACTGGTGGTTTTAAGGCTGGTTTCAGTGTATGACAGCAACGAGCACTCCAACAATGTGGTTTCTATTTATGTATCAGGCAGTAACCTGTTTCTCTCATGGTTTTTTGACTCTTGTATTCCTGCTATAGTTTTTGCTTACCTGCAATGTACAATGACAAATTGATCTTCCAAAGTTGAAACACTACTACCGGTACTAATAATAGCAGTACTGCTTCTGCATGTGTAACAATATCAACTAGTCTTAATTGAGGGATAATCCAGGTCAATTGAAAATGGTTTGTTTGCAGATGTAAATGGAATTTTGGGAAAAGATCATTTTAAAACATGCCCTACCCTCCAAAAAATATTTCTATACACACCCATAATTGTCATACTTTTTACACACAAAAAATGTGAATTGGGTCTTTAAAATGAATAGAGCTGTATATTAAATTGCATAATGACCGTAGATAATCATTTTGGGATTAGTCCTTGCAGTATGCGCAGTGTAATTCCTAGAGGAGCTGTATTCCCACACTGGATTTGGTAGCAGTGTAATGAGTTGGCCTTTACAATCACACTTGATCTCAGCAAATCCTTTCTCATCGTAGGGTGTGGAAGAGGTGCGATGGCATGCTTTTGTGGTAATCCAACTTAGACGGGGTCTATGTTGTTTTTTAGTTTTTTTTGCAGGATGGAGAGATTTACCTTCATTTTTGAATGCCACTGTAAACACATCATGCCAATAATTTGTTTTGCAATACATGATTTGTTTTTAATCAATAATGTTAAGCAAGTAGAACATTTTAATTTCAACTGTGATTGTGTGGAACAGAGCAGTGCTCATTTTAAATGCTTTATTTGTATCCAGTGAATGAAATATAATATTTATCATATATAATTTACACTAACATTGCAGAGGCTGAACATGGTTTAAGGGCTTTATCGGACAAATATCCCTGTGATGGACTGGCGATCTGTCCATCGTGACCCTGAATAGGAGTAAGCGGGTATTGAAAATGGATGGATGGATAGGACAAATAAACCATCGTCTCTGTCACACACCCATCTCCGTATTGCTGCCAAGACTGAACGGAATTTTGTGAGTTGTTTGGACTTTTTTGGATACCAAAAGCTTCCAAATAGCCTGTGGCTTCAGCATACAAATATTCCCAAAACCTCTGATATATACAGCTTTGTGCTTATACGTAGTCGTTTTTTAGCAATGCTTGTTCCACATAAAGGTAAAATGTGTGAGTAAACCATTTGAGCTACATATATATTAGTGACACCTGTCTCAAACATGACATTTATGAAAATTTCACTTTTCTGGCCTGACCCCCTGATGAAGCCCAAACATGTTGGTGAACTGATTCATGCTTTTACTATTATTGTTTTGTTAAAAAAATTATTTCCCTCTAGTCTTATCATCTGAAAATGTGGCATTCATTTTGAGGGTTTTACTATCTGGTACAAACAAATCGGAAGCACACAAAGGGATGACACAATGTAGCACATTCACTCATACTTATGCGCCATATATTTTCACTCTAGTTGTTGTGTAGCATTTTGACCGTTATGCACACATCAGGACATTGGAGCAGCACGGTCAGCAGCTCTGTATGTTGGCTACACCCCTCCGATGACCACGTTCTTTCGGCACACGTCAAATCGATTCTCCCCTTACTGTCTGGCAAGATGGCATGGCACAGTACATCCAATGTCATATATGCAACAGGGGGTCAAATACAGTGTCAGTGATATTGAAAGGCTCCTCACTGTATGGTAGATTGTGGCACAGATCACCATTTTCTTAAGGTGGTTAGATTTTCCTGTGCAGCATAATGCAAAAAAGTCTTAACGTAATTTCAATGTCTGCAACTGTAAGGCCATACATGCAACACTGGATAAATGTGTGTTGCAGTGTGAGCTCTTTCTCCAGTTCCTTCCTGTAGTTCAGCTAAGCATGCAAGCACTATCGATGATACCATATTATTAGTTTATCATGCTGTGTTGTCATCGCTTCCTCTTATCTTTAATCTCTATGTGGCCATTCTTCAGGCTTATGGTAGCTGGCACCCTAAGAGAGGATTCACTCCTTATTTCTACGGTTTTGTGCAGTTCAGTCAATATTTGTGAAGGTGAACAAATCCCACCCAAAGTTAGAAACCACACAGCCGAGGTTCCAGTCTTTGATCTAATCCCAAAAAATAAAATTGAGCCCTGACACTAAGTTAGATGCTTATGCTTTGTGAATTAATAGAACGATACAGGATTCATAGAACTGCAAAAATGTGACCAGTAAATCACCCCGGGTCCTGTCACTATTTCCACAAAGTAGCTTTTGTTGCTCTCATTCACTGCAGCAGCTCCAGTCTGTGTGTTTTTGAAGGAAGGAACCATTGAGTTTTGGCTGTCATGATTCTGGCTTCGGGCGAGACCTGTTCATGTTTACAAATCTAAGTTGAACGGTACAAGATAATTGGAAAACTTATATCTGTGTTAGGGTGGAGTTTGCCTTTCTAGCTCGGTTATTAGGCTCTGACCAATTGTTGGGGGAAAAGTTTGGCTTCACTCCAACTGCTATCAACAGGAGATTTGTGGGAGTCCTTGATTGAATGAGACGGAGCCCAAAGCAAGCAATAAATACATGCTGTCAAACTGAAGGGAACATAGGGGTGCCAGAACAGCACGTTTCCATACGAAGATTCCATTGTACATGCATAATACCTCCGATTTGTTTTACTTTTTTTATTTTGGTATCTTGTGTGTCCCAGTAATCGGGTTTAGTGGTACCATTACAACTGCTTGATTCAGGCAAGTGCAGTGGATTCTCACCATGTGTGCCGGACAATCTTCTTCACCCCTACGTGAACACATCTCACATAGGAGCCAGATTCTATACGTCTTAAAGGAGGTCAAAAGCCGCTGGAGCAGATGAGGTTCTGCTTGTGTACTTCCACCGAGGCCATTCCTGACCTCTCACCTTTGCCCCCTGGCACAGAAAAGCCTTGTGTTCCTATTGGCCCTGGACAGGAGGTGCTCTGTTTGGGAGGTCACCCTCTCAAGGCCAAGGCTCTCCCCTCCTCTATTCTCTCTGAATCACAGCAGTGTTGGCCATGGCCACTTCCTTGCAGCAAGTAACATGCTTACTCTTCTTTCTTCATATTCGTCTTATCAAATTATTCTGTGACGTTTAACACACAGTGTCATTTTGATTTCATGCCAAAAGAGATTAACAGATTATAATGCAGTGTAACAGTTGTGACACAATACATGCAGGGCTGTATTTTGGTTGTGGGTCACAGTCATGGCGCACATAAAAATACATCTACGAGGGCAATACCCTACCAAGCAAAGCAGAGCACATCGGTCCAGGACTACTAGGTGATATAACCTAACTTACGAGGGAGGATGCTTTTTCCATGTTGTGATTGTAGATCTGTTGAGGTAGCAGACGGACTGCTCATCTTGCGCTTCAGCTAGTTCATTAGAGTGTGGATCCTCAGCAAATGCCACCCAGGTGGAGTAGTATGTCAACATGTGGCATTTGCTATATTGGGTCACGGTCTGTTCATAGATAATTTTTGTTGCATTACTTTGTTAAATGGTGTTCAGTGCAGAGTCACATTTAGGGGAGGGAATGATAGGTGTGAAAGGTTGTAGGCGGTATTCAAACCCACAATATCAGGAGTACACAGGGCGTCCTGGCGGTTTAACAGGCTGGGATCCATGCCAAACCTTTTAGTAGAAGATACAGTATTAATGTGCTGGAAATGTATATATTAAGATGGCAATGTTTTTTGTTTTTTTTAAGGTTGTCTTGACGTACATTGTCATTGGCAAAGGAAGGAAGCACAGATTTTGGGAGTGCAATTTGTTAGCTATGGGATGTTTTATCCACCTAATAATATGAAAGAGATTGTCCAATTCCAGTTCTTGTGAAGACGGTTCTTTTTGCTTGAAGTTTCCCTACACACAATATTCAGAGACTGTCCAGATGGGCCATTTCTAAAACGTGATACATTCGTTGTTGGCTGTTTTTCTTTTATGAAGCATAACAATGGCCTCACTGTAGATGCATTAGCACTTTCTTCACATTCACAAAATGTCATTATTTATGACATTGCAGGGGAAAGAACGTTTTCTTAAGTGTGGGTGTGGTATGTGTGTGTACGTGGGTGTGTGTGTGTCTCAAAGCAGCATGTTCCGCTACAGGAAAGCACATGCATGGCAATAAAAACAATCTGTTTTAGGTTGTGCATTTCCAGTGGAAAAGTAAGAAAGATGTTGACTGTTTAATGAAGCGTGTCAGTGGTGTCATGGTGGATTAATAGCACTTTCTGTTAACATTCTAATTCAGAAATTGTAATGATCCCATTTGCAAGTGAAATGGTATCAGACAACATGCATCTTTCCATCGGTCTGTGCAACAGGGACACACACATACACAGCAGTGCCACATACTGTGTTTGGGTTGTGTGGTTCCTGCTTTCCTGTCAGATATATCTCTCCTGCCTGTCACGCTCACCAGCGGGTTAACCTTGGTGAGGTCACGCCACATCTCTCCTTCAACATCTGGCTCATTTATCACAGTCAATGGGTTTCATCGCTGTGCTCAAGTCTTGGAGGTGGTGGAGTAGTAAACTGATCTGTCTCCATCTTTCTCTGTCCTACCTCTGCCCAGGTGTAGCTGCACTCCCCCCACACAAACCGCCCGCCAAGATGGTGGCGTTGTCGCTGAAGATCTGCATTCGCCAGTGCAACGTGGTGAAGACGATGCAGTTTGAACCCTCCACGGCCGTCTACGACGCCTGCAGGATCATCAGAGAGAGGGTCCCCGAGGCTCAGGCCGGACAGGGTGAGAGCTATCAAATTACAATGTGTAGAAAGGACACTGCAGACAGGGCGGGAGCCATAGGATCACAAATGGGCACAATGCCACTCCCGATTGGTTTATAGGCTTGATGCCTTTAGCTTGTGTTTGCACTCATCCACTTGAGTAAAGTCACGCTTTTCTACTGTGATTGGTCAGGAATGTTCACGGGTAAAGGTTGAAATGTCATTGGTTCAGGCAAAGGTGAATTCAGGAAAGCAGCCGTCATAGTTGGTCAGCATTTCCAACAATGGGAAGCTAAGTGAGACACAAGTGAGAACTGTGCTGTCCACGCTCTTTATTAAATGAGGAAAGGGAGTCTAAGGCCCTCTTCATCTTCACCTTCTCATCAAAACCCTTTATTCTACAGCTAGTTTGAGTGAACAAATTCTAGACTTTGTAAAAATGTTTTCACCAGTTTTCAAAAACGCCAAATACATACTACTTAATTTTGATTTTTGTGGGTGTGCTTCTGGCTGAGTGGTCTCAGGCATGTGCCATGTAGATAGATGCGTAAATAGTTAGACAGGTAATTCATTTATGCCAGAAGGCCGTTTCATCGTCACAGGAACTACAATTCAACAATTTTATTCCATAAACAAATCAACATAAAGGTATAATTAAAGCGAATAGACACTGAAATCCTCCCAAACCCCCTGCACCCCCATCTGACCACCTGACCTATTGACATATCAACATAGGAAATGTTATCACAATGTTCTTGCAACGTCTTGGGTTGAAATGACACAACCTCTCACGTTCCCTTCTTTCTTTTCTGCCTGTACTGTGTAGTATCTATCTAAACAACTAAATTAATTCCATAACAATAGTCTGTAAAATGCTGATATATGTCCTTACTGTTACAGCTTCAGACTACGGTCTGTTTCTGTCGGATGAAGACCCCAGAAAAGGCATCTGGCTGGAGTCTGGTAGGACACTGGACTACTATATGCTCCGCAATGGGGTAAATATGCCAACCTGCTTAACCCAACTCTCCTACACACACACACACACACACACACACACACACACACACACACACACAGTCTCTGACCTTCATATCTTGATGGATCCAACACACACATTTTACATGCATGTCCAGATGATGTGTATTGTTGTTTGAGCAAGCAGCCAACTTGCCTGCTTGAATCTGGATGTTCTGACGACAAGCCGCTGAGTGTTCAGCTCTACTATAGTATAATGATCATCTTTATTTGAATAGGACTTAAGAAAAATACAGTTAAAGTGCTTTATGATGGAGTAAAACATTTTTTGAAGCAGTGGGGTCGGCAGGTAGCTTAGAGGTAGAGAAGCGGACGTGTAGCCAGAAGGTTGCCAGTTTGAAT
>OMOT01026365.1:0-14124 GCA_900312575.1 Acanthochaenus luetkenii | reverse complement strand
GTTTGAATCCCAAGGAAAAGAATTCTGGCAAAAGATGTAACCTGGCAACCGGAGGGTTGTTGGTGTTTGTGTCAGGTGCCAGATCCTGCCGTTGTGCCCTTGAGCAAGGCACGTAACCCCTAAAATGCAGATAAGTAATTTCACTGTGTATGCATGTGTGACACATAAAGTACTTAACAAATTAGTAACTAAAAACTGATGCAAACTAAGAAGATAAAAATGGTCAAGAAAAATTTATAAAAAAACTATTACATAAAATCAAGTCCGTAAAAGTGAGGTTTAAGAAATGGCTTAGCCAGCCAAAGCTCCTTGGACAGGTCGTTCCAAAGTCTCTGATCCCTGATGGCAAAGGCCCGATCAACTCTGGTTTTCAATCTAGACGTCTCTGAGTACATTTGCGTCTCTGCGTTTCCAGCTCTAAATATTTTGTGCTCGCCAAATCCACCAAAGGCAACCCAGGTAGAAGGCATGACTGTGACCGATTATTCTGAGCCAAATCCATTGTTGTGATTGGGAGGGACCGGCGGAGTGATGGGCAGCCGTTAAATGAGGTTTTCCGGCTTCCATTCTCCCCTCTCTCCATGCGACCTGGATGCATTTAATCATCTTAATGGTTACTTCCTTTCTATATTTGTCTCGCTCTTAATTAATGCATTCCTTTCTACCGGTCTTTTTATTTTTTCCTTTCTGCATTTCTTTCCACCTTTGGTCTTTGCCTGCTCTTCAGGACATCCTTGAATACAAGAAGAAGCAGAGGCCACAGAAGATCAAGATGCTGGATGGGGCCGTTAAAACCATCATGGTGGACGACTCCAAAACAGTCGGAGAGCTGCTTGTGACTATATGCAGTAGAATAGGTATACAGTATATTTACTACACTTAGCCTTTACCTTTACCTTCATACCCCATTAATATGCTTTTCCTCCTCCATTTTAACTGTCACATTTGTAATTGCTGTCCTACATCGTTCATTTGAACAGAGTGAGGAATAAATATTACTTTGGAGAACAGAGCATCTCACAAGGAAAAACTTCTGGGTAAAGGGCCATTCGTGACATGTGTGACAGGCTCCTTCTTGAACCATTTAGTTGGCAGTAAAAAGTGTAAAGTTTCGTAGTTATCCTTGCTAAAAGTGAATCCACCCCAACTCTGACAGGGATGATCTGCTTTTCCTTGCAATTCCAGGCATCACCAACTACGAGGAGTACTCTGTGATCCAGGAGCTGGTGGAGGAGAAGAAGGAAGACGGGATGGGTACGCTGAAGAAAGACAGGACACTGCTGCGCGACGAGAGGAAGATGGAGAAGCTGAAAGCCAAGCTGCACACGGACGATGACCGTGAGTTCGGGAAAAACCCATCTAAACCAGGCCGAGACACTGGGAAGATGAACACTTTGGTTTGATTACAGGTCACATTATTTATCTCTCACTTTCTCCCTCTCCTCCCTCAAAGTCACTGTGTACTCTGAGGAGCAAAAATGCCATAAAATGATCTTAGGGGATTTTCATGACGCAGTGGCCACTTTATGGCCCGTTTGCGGAGGCTGCCTGTGTTATCTACCATCTTTCTGTGGCATTTGGAAATACTGTGTCTGGAACTCTTAACCTCAGGTCAAATGAGCCCATTTCCTTCATGTCTGTCGTCCATTCCCCCTCTGCTGTACTGCTCTGTGTGTTCAGCCCAAGCCCTGCCTTATTTACACTACAGAAAAATATGGCATTTCTCTAGCCTTGTCCCAGAGTTGATGGACCACTGAGATTCAAAAACAGGTTATAGGATGAGGTCGCTATTTTGGACTTTAGAGCCTATTTGCGGACTTTCTTCCATGCAACTGACACGGAGAGATCATAATTTCACTGATCGGTTCAGTATTGAGCTTTCTGCAGTTTTCCTGCAGGCTCTCACTGGGCTACAATAGAAGTCTATTGGGTAATCTTACGTGCTTTGGAAAAACTTTTCGGAGATGGGAAGCTCAGGGTGTATTCTTACAGGTTTCAGTATGCTAAGGTCGAAAATAATATAATTTCGTAAACTTTTTTGTGTGGCGTTTTTGCCTTATTTGATACAGTAGAGAGACGGGAACGTTTGGGAGACAGTGAGGGGGGGTGACATGCAACAAAATTAATTTGCTAGTTTTGTATATAAGAAGTTGCGGTCACATGGTATGCACCTTAGCCAACTGAGCCACCGGGACGACCCCAGATTCTGCTTGTCTACGCCTTAAAACAAATATTTTTGGCTAGAGTTCACTTCAAAGTGAGATGTGAGCAGTGTATGAAGAAAAGGTGAGAACAAAAAACCTCACATTTTTCATCGGTGTAAGCGGGGCCTTGGTCTGTCTGTAACCAGTAGCCACCCAGGCCTTGGAGAGAGCAGATATTGACCCATCCATTATCACTGCGGACATTTTTACTGGGGTGTTGACACTATTTCTAGCACTCTCAGGGGAACTGAGGAACCAGCATGCATTTTATTTACTGTGGTTTTATGAAATATTTATGTTCCACTCCTGTGTAGAAACTATAGCCTGTGGCGAGTGTTCTTTTCAGTCCGGGCGTAGTTGTCTTCACCAGAATGGAGATGGCATGGAGTTTTGATAGCCAGATAATCAGGCCAAGCTAATGCTCAAATCCTTCTACTGTATATATTTGTGACTGCAGATATCTCTTGTTCTTCTCCTCTGGGACATTTACACACACCTGCAGGGACTTCTTTTACATCTCAGGCACATTGCTGTTTAGTGTTTTCTTTGGTCTGTAACATCTCAAGTTTGTTGCAGTTTTTTTTTGGTCTACTTTTATAGAAATGATTAGTGTGTGTTTATACCTGTGGCTATATTTTGTGTTGTCAGTGAACTGGCTGGACCACAGCAGAACGTTCAGGGAGCAGGGCGTGGACGAGAGCGAGACTCTGCTGCTCAGACGCAAGTTCTTCTATTCGGACCAGAACGTGGACTCCCGAGACCCGGTCCAACTCAACCTGCTTTACGTACAGGTCTGACCTTCTCTACCGTCTTTCTACCGCCCTCCTATATGTTTTAGTTTTTCTGGAAGCTCCTCTTCATGCATTCTGAGGCAGTCTGGGCAGTTTTTGCACCCCAAGCCAAGTCAGATATTGTATTCTGGAGTTGATGGCACATCATGTAAGGGTAACAAGCATAAATACAAGCCAGAAGACATACCATCCATCCATTCTCGTCACATCTCAATTAGTTCCATTGTCCCCTGATGGCGAAAAGTAATTACCAAAATGTGTAGTAATGGATTGCTTTTGGCTGGATTGTTCTTCCTCATTTAGCAGGGCCAAATTGTAGTACCGGTAGTGCGCTCTAGCTTTCCCCCCTCCTTTGTTTGTTTCCTTTGTTTCTCTTGTTTGAAGGAGAGTAATTTTCTGTGAGGGAGACGGAGAGGGAAAGACGGAAGAGAATGCTGTGGCTGGGTTTTATCCTAAGCCAACAGGGGCTCATGTGACTAGAGGCTGGGGTCTTGACCACCACAACATCATCCTCTGTACTGCAGTATTATTACAGAGGCATTGAAATGGTGCTCAGAATAAAGGGAGCTGCTGTTAGCGAGGTGGTTCTCTGCACTAGTATTGGGTTCAGAGAGCTGTCGTGCAGCACACATCCACAAACCCCCTACATACACACCCACACACGCACAGCAATGCTGTGTGTCACTGATGGGCTTTCATCATCGTCTCAGACATTATTACTGCCTCAGGGTCTAGCTATTTCTGTATGCGTTTGTGTGGGTGTGCAAGGATATTTGTCAGCCTCTACATGTGAACTCTCATTTACTTTACAATGATTTGTTATAACACTGCCCTCTTCATTTATGTTATAGAGATATTGATTCATGCTCAGTCAGGCCAGGTGACACTCAGTACATCCCTGTTCCCTCAATAGCCTCCTCTGTCACTGTCCCACCCACTGATTGACAGATAAGCAAAAGCAGCAATGAGAGAGAGAATATGTTTGAAGAATACTGTCCACTTAGGCAAAATCAGAAATTCATTAGTTGGCCAGCAGGACTTAACCAGGCTCCTTATGTCCTCTGCCAATGTTATTGAACGCTGCTAGAGGTAAAAAGGTAAAATTTGAAAAAGGAAAGAAAATGAGTGAATATTTAAAAAAGGCAAGCTATATGCAATATATAACAAATGAGAGAGAATATGACAAATGACTCAATGTACTACATATATACGAATATATATATGTGCGTAATGCGATCCACAGAAGGTCATACACATGTACAGAAAGTGTCTCAGCATTCAGACGTGGATTGTTATAAAACAAAACTAAAACTAAAATTCTGTATTTCAAAATGTGCAGATCTGGATATGTGCATTACAAGCTGTCATAGACAGAGGTACCATATGTACAGAAAAAGTGACATTGTGCAATGTGCATCTGCACTGTTGTCTTTTCTCAATATTACTATAATTATCAGGACATATTTATAGATTGAGATAGCGTATACACATTGTCCAGAGATATGCACTGACTCATACGCAGAGAACATGCTGAAATATGTGCAGATCAGAAATTGTGCAAGCTCATGGATAGATTAGAGTGTGAAAAGCCATCTAGTATATTTCATATTGAGGGAGCCACTGCAACGGTCGTCCACGAGCTCACCGTCATCTCTGCTCACATATTTGATCACAACTATCCAAATGAATGTAACTGGGACCAATACTGCCACCAAAACATGAACCAAGACCAAAAACAAGGCAGGACTGCAATATCTTGTATGCCTGGCTTTCTTGGTCAAAGTCATGGAATATTTTTGGTCCCGTGGTCCCACTGAGCATTCTGGTTTTTGTTTGATGCCTTAATCTGGAACGGTTGTGACGATATCGTGGTGCAAGAAAATGAACGTGACAAACGCAGTGCGTCCTTGTACACAGCGTTGTCATTACTTCCAGCCACCATTCCACCAAAAGATTACAGTGGGGGTACATTGTACTCTTCTCAGCCAGCCACAGTATGACACAATTAAGAAAATGACGCAAAGCTGCACGGAGGCATTCCTGAGTTAATTTGGGGCAGGTCTATATTTCTGGAGACGTCCCTTTCTTTTAAGAAGCCCACTCATCACTGACTATCATGGGCATGGGAAAGGGATGGCTGTCTCTTTCCATCCAGTGCATTATATTGTTTTACAAAGAAATTGTGTACACGTAAAGTTAATGTGTTTGTGATGGTTGTGGGGATCTTCCTGTTTTTGCTTTTATTATGTCTGTGATCATTCCTCTGCTTAATGCATTACTAGTTTGTAGTAATATGTCTGCACTTGGCGAAAGTGTCGAAGGGTGGTATTGAATAGCCTAAACATTAGGACATTATTGGATAGAATGTCATTAGATGGTCTTTCTATAATGGCCTTGAAAGGTGAATATATATATATATATATATATATACTTGGCATCAGCGCATACAACAATATCAGGGAAAGTGCTATGATATTGGGCTCCATCAGTTTCTTTCCTCCCATCCCAAATAATGATGGTTTTAATTTGTCTTTCAGGCTCGAGATGACATCCTGAATGGCTCTCACCCTGTATCATTTGACAAGGCCTGCGAGTTCGGAGGCATTCAGGCCCAGATCCAGTTTGGACCGCACATAGAACATAAACACAAACCTGGATTCCTAGAGTAAGCATTTATCCCAAAAATAGATTTCTCTGTGGTACAATATGGAGTTTAATTCCATAATTTGAAGAAGACAAAAAAACCTTGTTGACATGGAAGTAAAGCACAATATGGGCTTCTATATGGGTTTCTATTTATTATCCATAATGAATATGTAACATTTGGAATGAAACCCTTCATAATTTGCTCAATTATCTGCTGAGTTTTTAGTGCAAAACTAATTTCACTGGATCAGAATGTCCTAAAAGTTGCCAGAAGGAAGAGTCCTTCCTTGCATCAAAGCACTGATAGAAATTACATTTGTATTCATGTTACAAATCCCGCTTCGGCAGTATATGAAATCAATTTTTGTTTTGTTTGAGTTGTAAGGCTGTAATAGAAAAGCGGAGACCTCGTGGTTTTATGTATGAACTTTCAACCTCTACCTGTGTTTAATTTATCCTAGCCTGAAGGAGTTTCTACCTAAAGAATACATAAAGCAGAGAGGTGCCGAGAAGAAAGTATTCCAGGTGTGGTCACTGTTGATAATGCATGTTATTACATTTATCTAATGGGGTAATTGTGCACCAACTGTCCAACAAGCTGAAGTACATTTATATTCCAACTGGCAGGAACACAAAAACTGTGGCGAGATGACGGAGATTGAAGCAAAAGTGAAATACGTCAAACTGGCAAGGTCTCTGCGGACATATGGAGTCTCCTTCTTCCTGGTCAAGGTCAGTTGGAAAACATACAGCACCTTGTCTGTGTTGTTTTTTGTTTAGTTTTTACAAAAAGACTACGTTGGTGTGTAAAACCAGCGAGCCATCTTATTCAAATAAGAGATGGTCTGCCCTCAAAAAACAGAAAACTCCAGCCGTAGTTAAAACCATAGTAGATGCCTTTATTTCCTGAGTGTGAACCTCTTCTTTGGGCATGGTGTTAGTGGTTAAGGAGTTTGGAGGCGCTACCCAGCAGTAGGGGAAATTGGCCAGTTCCACCTGACCTTCCAAGGCTTTTCATGTCACACAAACCAAGAGCTGCCTGTTGGCCCCTTCTGATACAGCAGGAATTAATTCCCTTCTATGCTGGGCATGAAAATAACTCAACTCCACCTGAGCATTCGCTTTAAAGCCAACCAGATGTGAGGAAAATGTTGTGCCTGTGCAATATAATAAAGTTGCTCTCTTCCTCCAAGTCTTTGGCCTTATTTATAAAACATCCATGTTGCACAAATGTTGCTCTCCATGCAACGTTTAGTTTATTTGTTGGTAAAATTTGTGTTGATATTCCGTTTTCTGTTATATATCAATGGCGGAATATATATTTCCCAAATGAACGAATGCAAACGGGTATCATTTTCATTGTGAAAATATTACCATTTTCATTATGGGCAAGTGTCTTTAAAGACATCATTGTTTTGATGAAACTGAGATGAGACTTGTACTCATACACTCAGAACTTTCTTCATTAAAATTGCCCTCTGCAAGCTATAAAAGGGTGTGTTGGATGTTTTAAATCAAGGCACTCACGTTGCCACTGAGTAATGTTCACGCAATTATAAGGCCTTCTCTTATCACTTGCAAAGGACTATAAACCTTTCAAACTGAATACCTCCACAAAGATTTATAAAACCATTTTCCTTCTCCAGATGTAGGAAAGTAGAAACGTATACACAGAAAAGAACCGTAGGGGATTTGTATGCCACACATTCTCCCTCGCACTCTCACACACACACACACACACCGCCCGTACCGTGTCTACTGGGAGTTCAGTGTGTTCCTGGAAGGAAACCAAATGTGTGCCTGTGCAGTGAAGTGTGGCACTAAGGTTATTTCAGAGCGAGGGGGAGGAAGTGGAGGGGTGGAGTGAGGGATGCTGGGAGTCAGTGTGAGGGCAAACCTGGGCTACAGGAGTTACTGCCCGCAGATATCGCTCCATTTGTTGTCTGTTAGTTCATATGAGTAACTATTTGCTGATTTATAAATTGTTCCTCGTGTCATTTGTTGCAAACAGGTTGTGTCTCTAAATAGTCAGCTATCCGGAAAAATATTTAATGTGTAATCAGTGGTTTAGGTTGATCCAACAGGGGTTGTGAAACATTTATAATCATGGGAGACTGTTTTTGAGTCACTGATGACCAATGGTCCCGTTTGTCATGATCCTGTCCTCTCTTGAAAAACAGATTATTTTTTTATCTTAGTGGGATTGCCTGGTTAAATAAACGTTGAAAATAAAATGTGTGTTTTGCAGGAGAAGATGAAGAGCAAGAATAAGCTGGTGCCACGCCTCCTGGGGATAACCAAAGAGTCTGTGCTGAGAGTGGAGGAGAAGACCAAAGACGTGGTTCAGGAGTGGCCACTCACCACTGTTAAGAGGTGGGCAGCGTCGCCCAAGAGCTTCACCCTGGTAAGCCACTCGTACATGTACAAAATACAGGGACACCCGACTAATGATTTAGTGAGAGAACTTGCAAGACCTGGCAGTTAGACCCTTCAGCCTTGCACTTGGAGTCCAGGGAAGCCATCAAAATTAGTCTGCACTTGGAAAATAATGGCTTTGTTGTTTAGTTTTTTAGTCTCTCTCGCTCTCTCTCTCTCATGCACTTCAGTTATTGAACGGACCCCTTTGTCTTCTCTGTCAATATCCCTCCTTTGTGTCAGCACCCAGAGTCAATGAGCAGCATGGATTTAATCTACCAGATCTGGTAGACATGCTGTCTCTACCAGCCCTCTATTGAATTACCCCTCCCACTCTTTCTTGCTGTTAATTCAGCAGAAGGCTTTGAAGTTCAGGCTGTGCCTTTTTGTGTCACCCAATTTCTAAATGGATTCAAAGACTTGTTTTGTCGTTCAGACGTCGAAGCTGCTGGCCAGGGGTGATTCATTTTATATTGGATGTGTGCCAACGTGAGACTCGCAGACCCTTACTTGCCAGCTCTCCCAATTTCCTCGGGAGACTCCTGCATTTCATGCCTCTCTCCCGTTTTCTCCTGTGGTGTCACATCTCCCGAATTTCAAGATCTTCTCATTTACTATACATGTTTAAAATAGTAACAAAAACATTTGAGCCCCCATACTAGCACTGCTGTTTCATACTGCAGTTTTTGTACAATATCTTCATTGTTGTATACATAAAAGGTCACCAGAATGCAGGAAATAAGAATCTTAAAATGTTCTGGGGGGAAGACTCCTACACCAAATGTCCCTGTTTCTGGACTCTGAGGGTTGGCAAGTATGCAGAAACCTCTCTCTCTTTCCCTACTGCTCTTTCTGAAGTGAAACATATACACACATATACAAGAGTAGAACACTTATTTTTTTAAAGCCACCATAGATTAATCAGACACTATGCCTTTTTTTCCCATCACAATAGTTCACATTAATCCCTACAATAAATCCTCTGCTTGTACCCAGGGCAGGTACTGCAGTGGTTGTTTGCCTTATGATGTGTGTGTGTGTGTGTAGGACTTCGGAGAGTACCAAGAGAGCTACTACTCTGTGCAGACCACTGAAGGGGAACAGATCTCCCAGCTCATCGCAGGTTACATCGACATCATCCTAAAAAAGGTGAGACATCTTTCTCTGCAGAAGCAGATCATTCATAATGAATCAATATCCTCCTGTGGCAGAGGCGTCTATACCTGGAACTCTGTGATGATTTTGGATATAGCTACTGTATTGTAGAACCACAGTCCAATAAAAAGAAGCACAACACAACTGGGGTAGGCACAGCTAAGCATGTTGCCGGACAGGTTAGACTGTTTACAATTTGTTGTGCAGTATAAAACACACAGACTTAACAATAGCCTTATAATGGTGTATTAATATTAATGTGCTTACAACGGTGTAGCGCACCATTCATTAAAACGGTGTGAGTACATTATGTATTAGGTAGATTTTCATCAAGTACCTACAAAGTAATATTGTGTACTTTAACGATCTGTTTCCACAGGTTAATACATAGATTAATACACTGGAATAAGGCCATTGTAAAGTGACGTGTCGCCTAATAGTTCTCATGAAATTTGCCATATTCAGTCTTTACTACCAAATATGTGATACGGATACCACAAGTACCAAGTGGAGGTGTTTTTCTTGTGTAATGGGACGGTATAGGCAGGATAGTTAAGTGGAACAGAGGGTTGTCTTGTGTATTACGTACCGAATCCCCAGCCGACCCATTTGACAGCTGCATCGTTCAGAAGATGGCATCAGGGGAGCTGCTCTAAAATCACTCTGGGTTCCTTTGAAACAAATCTTTGGTGTGTGTTTTCCCTCCTGCAGAAGCAAAGCAAGGACCGTTTTGGACTAGAGGGTGACGAGGAGTCAACTATGCTGGAGGAATCGGTATCCCCAAAAAAGTATGTGAACTAGGCTAGCTACTCATAATGAACAAAAGTGATTTGTGAAACCAAACCAGAGGCTACGCGTCACTGCTGGAGACAATTTCCAACTTTCCATAAGCAACTTCCAATTGAAAAAATCAATACAAATTTACAATGTTATAGAAAAATAACATTCTTGTTTAACTGTAATAATGGAGAAAGTGTTTCACAAGTAAGGTAATGGGATACATTTCAATGGAAAGTAACTTGCTCTGTAGAATAATCCTTACAGTCACCGCAGCGCTTCTTTGCCTTACGAACCAGTAAACTGCGATATGATGGTTTGACTGCTGGCATGATAGCAGAGCACAATGTTCATTGCATGTTATTCCACCAAAACACAAGTCCCTTTTCAATGTCCTTATCTCTATTACACTTCACCACAGCTCACAGTAGTTTACGTCCTCATCTCATCACTTGAACACTTCCTTAGCTGGACTCTATCCGGAAAGATAATAATCATTATTTGTGGAAATTTCGCTGCACCGGACAAGCAAAAGCTCTCTGAACATTTCCTGATTAGATGTGTATTAGTTAATTTATCCACGTTGGCCTCTCAATGCATAACGGAAGCCCTTTTTCCTGTCTAGCCTCAATTTATATTTATTTCCCGGTCCAACCGAGGGCGTATTGGCTACATTTGTTATTGTTTAGTTTGTTTTCCCTTTTATCTTGGCTAGTGCGCACGGCCTAAGGCAAACGTCTTTAACACTGCAAACACACAGGAAACCCAAATCTGGACGGCCTTTTCTGAGGAATAACAAAACAAGGATTTGTTTCCTGGAAATACACAATGAGTCTCATTCTGCTTTGTGTTAGTGTCCCGTTGTCCCAAATGCACACACCCACACTGCCTCATGCTAGCTCTCTCTCTGTCTCACACACACACACACCAGGGATATATTTTCTTCTTTAAAAAAAATCTTTTAACAATGTTGTCTTTTCTCCTCATTTTCCTTATTACACTGAGCTTGTATCACTTAATAAAGTTATTGTTACTTATCACCTTTCCTGAATTGCATACCTGAAATGAAAGGTAATTGTAAGCTTACTGTCTTGCTGTGCATGCAGGTCTTCTACCCCCTCAGTTGAACCATCTATTACCATCCGTATCGCTCTACTTTGTGCGTTTGTGCGTTTGTCACTGTGTCAGGGTGTCTCTATGACTCTAAAAGACTACCGCAATGCTGTCAACAAAGCAGACATGAACTGAGATTTGCTTTTTATGAGTTTCTCCTCACTGCTTACCGTTCAAACATGCACACTTTCTAAAATGACAATGTGATACATTACAGTACAGTAAATAATACATGGAACTCGCCAGATTAATTTGTTCTCTCTGAGACGAGTTCAGAATTGTTTTCATGTGTGCACCAGGCTGCGTAATGTGAAAGTGAGGACACAACAACTTGGTCCTACGTGGTTCAAAGACATATGTCTGCTCTTGGAAGTGTGTATCTGATGGTTTTAAGTTGCTAAAACTATGTGTGCTTTTCCTGCGTCCAGGTCCACCATCCTTCAGCAGCAGTTTAACCGGGTGGGTCGGGTGGAGCACGGCTCTGTGGCACTGCCAGGGGTGATCCGCTCAGGCTCCATTGGCACAGAGTCGCTCAGCGTGGGCACCATGCCGTCTGCTCAGCAGCAGATCACTATGGGACAGATGCACCGCGGACACATGCCACCACTGGTCAGTGTAGCAGTATGGCATCAGTGTAAATTGACTTGACTAGTAAAAGGAAAAGCCGCCCATAAAACAATTATTTGTTTCGTACTTTGAGGTGGTTGTATTGGACAGTAGTATCCTCATCATGTCGCCTTTTTTCCTCCTTGTGGCTGGTTGCTCTACATGCTAACAATTAGCTTCACTACATTATTTGCTTGACAAGAATCTCCCCCAAGTTAGGTTTCTGATAAAAAATTAAAGAGACTCAAAGTAAAGTGAACCTAAATTGTTCATTTTTGTCCTGTATGTCCAGAGTTCGGCACAGCAGGCTCTGATGGGAACCATCAACACCAGCATGCAAGCTGTGCAGCAGGCCCAGGTTGACCTGGGGGAGGTTGACAACCTTCCGCCACTGGGACAGGACATGGTACGGTACAGTGCACATGCAAATGTACACGTGTGAACGCACACAAAATATCAAACCCACACACACATTTTCAAATAAAAAGCATACTGCTGCTTCTGACTGTACACAGTGACCACTAATAGTGTTATCTGAAACTGACAGCTAACGGTGTTAGGTGATGCATTTGATACATGCAAAGTGAAGGTGTTATCTGCTGTTCTGTCTGCCTAGGCGTCCAAGGTGTGGATCCAGAACAAGGTGGATGAGTCGAAACATGAGATCCACTCCCAGGTTGATGCCATCACTGCAGGAACAGCCTCGGTCGTCAACCTCACAGCCGGTCAGTGGCCCTGGCATGACTCGGTGGACTGTTTAGTTTGTTTGTTCCAGGGCATGGCTCTGTGAACTCTGGTACTCCTCCACTGGCTCACGCTTGCATCTATTGCAAATAAAATAATGTAGCTCATATTTGATAGTAGAGCAAAGCTACAGTATACAATGTGCTGCATAGGCTTTTAGCATTTTGTCATGACCGTTTGTGAAGCCGTGAAAGTCTTAATATTTGTGCCCACATTTTTACGAGTACATTTTAGGGATGCCATTTTCTGCAGTTAAAATTGTCTGACCAATTACGGACTTGACAGCTTTGCTATTGATCTGGTATTCATTAACAGCACTGTAGATCCTATTTAAAGTCCTGCTGTGGTTTGCTGAACATTGGGCAATGCTGGCATCCAATGGCTCAGTGGATATGGAATGGCTTTTTATTGTTTTGTATGATTTGGTCAGCATTTCTCTTCCTTTGGGTTTTGATTTTCTCTGTCCCCCTCTCCCAACAGGCGATCCAACTGACACGGACTACACGGCAGTGGGCTGCGCTATCACCACCATCTCCTCCAACCTGACGGAGATGTCGAAGGGCGTGAAGCTGTTGGCTGCGCTGATGGAGGACGATGTGGGCGGAGGTAACGACCTGATGAGGGCTGCCAGGACGCTGGCAGGGGCGGTGTCTGATCTGCTGAAGGCGGTGGAGCCCGCCTCCGGAGAGGTGAGCAAACAAACCTCAAGTTCAGAAAAGGTTAT
Source organism: Acanthochaenus luetkenii (assembly GCA_900312575.1). NCBI lineage: Eukaryota > Metazoa > Chordata > Actinopteri > Beryciformes > Stephanoberycidae > Acanthochaenus > Acanthochaenus luetkenii. The sequence continues at coordinate 949 of OMOT01026365.1, read as the reverse complement.
CCTCGATCTCAAAAACGTGTCAGATTCAGCTGCTTACCAGATATACAGTACATGGGCAACCTTGGTATTTCCACATGGCTAGTCTGTGTTTATTGCTGTTTGCTCCTGAGACAGACAATTTGTGTTTTCTTCCCTGCTTAGCCTTACCTCTGTTTCTATATACTGTATATCTGACATATTGAAGCTGTTCAACATATTGAGCTCCAACACTGGGAAGGAAGCACGGAGGAGATGATGGTGGATGTTTATGTAGAAACTGAAATGTGAATGGAAGAATCTCACGACAAACTTTTTTCCACCATATTGAGCTTCTCGGTACAGAACCTGCTTGCATGTGCCATTTAAAACCACAACAATTATTCACAAAGTTGGCTAAAACTAAATGATGGAGGGGAAGGCTGTTGGATAGACTTTTTGTTGTTGTAGACGGTTAAGAGAGACTGCAAATGAAGAACAATGTGTGAAAGTGTAGCTGATTTGAAGTGAGTCTGGAGTTGAGCCCATGCAGCAAGCAAGTGGTATTGCCAGCACAATGCAACGGAAACATGATTTACGTGTCAGGATTTCAGTGGGTGCTGATAATAATTCCCCACCTTTTATTTAATTTAGCAAATAAGCAAACTTCCCACCATCTCGGTTACTTGAATTGCTCAAATCTTGTGAAGTAAGGGCAATAATTATCTACAAAGTCTATTAAATTTGTCACCAAGTGACGGGATTGCGGATCAAGGCCAGACTACCCTCACGAAGCAAGACAACCGAAGCATCTCTTAATAATGTGGCGTCTCTCCTGGTCCTCCAAACTAGGCCTAATTCTATTAATATCCTCTGTTATCCATTGTCCTGGTCTGTCTGAACAAAGACCTCTGACTGAGGCCAACCTCATGACAGTCGTGTTGTTTGCTTTGTGTCTTTATGGCAACCGAGCTAGCCAACCACCAAAAAAAGT
>OMOT01026337.1:0-13481 GCA_900312575.1 Acanthochaenus luetkenii | reverse complement strand
CTAGCCTTTGGCCAGCAGCAACACAATACTCTCACCTGCCTCTATGTCACTCTCCTCACCTTTGCCTTACCTTCCGCCTACATTCCTCTGCTTCTTGACATTCATTCATTTCCCTCTCTCTCTCTAGTCTTCTCATTCTGCAAGCGGCATTGAAGAAATATATCCAGAGAGAGAGAGGCTGAAGAGAGCTGAGGAAATGTATGGTCGTCTCACATCGCTGAGCATTCTGTAAGGGCAAGCAATTTAATTGTATATCTGTCTGCTCATATACTGTATACTTATCGCTGAACATAACCCACTCTCTGTCCCTCCTCTATTTGTTGCTCTCTCTGTCCATGCCCCACCTCGTTTTCCGTCCCCTACTCAACTATCATCTTGCCTTCAAATCCAATCCAAAGTGGTCTTACGGAGGATTTGTCAAGGCAATAGCTGCGGTTACCAAATCCTATTTGCACCTTATCGTCCAGGTGATAGCGCATGAAAGATTCAGGTGTGAACATCCACAGTGGGGTCTCTGCAACAGGTTTGCAGGGGCCCCGGGACGCACCCTGCATCAGTTATCACAAAAAAGGATTTCATCTCTCAGGGGAAACAGAGAGAAAAGTCTACCTCTCTCTCTGTTCACTGAGCTAAGACCTCAGACATCCATATCAGTGGGAATGGATTACTGGTGAGAGCACTCCTCGACTGACAGAGGAAAATATAAAACAGAGAGTAGGGGGTGGTGGGGCAAACAAGAGGGATAAGAGGATATTTTCATTTTTGTTCTTTTGTATCATCTGCCCATCTGTCATTTTTATCTCCCTGCCCCCACCCCCCCTTCTCTCATCATCCCTCTTCAACTTCTATCTTACTCTCCAAACAATAGAAATTAATTGGCTGTAAAATGCCTGCTCCAGTTATGAAATACACATGGCCTGGGGGATGAGCACATCCACCACAAACACACTCACACAGTGCATTGAAAAGCACTTACTGCACACCGACTTTGTTGCAAGAACTGCCTCAACAGCCCAGAGGTGGGACAAAGTCTAAACTCACAAATGGAGAAGCATCATGGCCAGGGTCCAAAATTAACACCCGCCAAGCGCCAAGTGCAGGTAAATTTAGGCTTTGGCGTATAAATAAATTGGGGTCACCCGCCAGCTGGCCGGTAAATCACATCGCTGTGTTTTTTCTGTGCTTAGACCGGCTGAGACTATTTTGACCCGGAGTCAAAAGACACCTCTGTGTAAAGAACACAAAGTCCACCAGTAATATAAAGAAAGTACAAAGCATGGTACATTTCACTGGCTGTCTTCACCGCTCTACCTGACCGCTAAACACGTGTCCGCATGTATACACAGAAACATGAAAAACAAGTCTGCCGTAACTACCCAGAATGTAACACTGTTAAAGCAACAGGCACAATTTCTCTATAGCTGCTTTTTATTTTGATCTTTTGATATGCAGTACAAAAAAAAGTACATCATTTTTTTAAATAGTATTTTTACACTGATGAAAATGAAGCTGTTATTTATTTGAAAAGAGGCAGCTGTTTATATTAAGTGACTAATCTGTTACAAAACTGTTTAAATAAAAGAAAGTTAATTCACCTGATTGTATTTATTTTATTGACAAGGGGGACTGAGGATAGTACGGGGTAATTGGACATCACAAAATTGGGAGAAAAAGGGGATAAAATATTTGGAATAAGAAATTGAGATGCATTGATAATCGTTTTGTAGTCGAATCGTAGCTCTCTGAATCGTAATCGAATCATGAGGCGACTGAAGATTCCCACCCCTAGTGACAACCCTGTGCTGCTGTTTAGTTGATTGCATAACAAGTCGGAGGCCTAATGTTAAGGATCATAGTGAGCAGGGTTTTGACATGTCTGGTGATGAGGTGTGAACCGTATGAATTGACAGCTGCAACATTTTGAGTCCGTTTTTGAGAAGAAAATGTCCATATTCTGATTCCAGCTTCTCAAATGTGATTATTTCCTGTGCAATGTAATTCATTGTGTTTTTTTTAAAAATCTTTAAAAAAGTACGTTATGTATTCATAATTGTCTCTTTAAAGTGATGCTAAAGATGAATTAGCATACTAAAAACTGAAGCTAATTATTTTGTGTCAAATAATATATGATGCGTTTTTTTTGGCTGGCAAAAAATATGTTTTGCCGGTAAATATTTTTTGTTTACCAGCCATTGGCAGATGAGCCAATTTTTTTTATTTTGGACCCTGGTCACGGCATAATCATCCCCAGGATTGACCCAGCTGGTCATCCATCTTTTCTTTCAGAGAGATTTTGAAGGAAATTCAACTACTGTAATTGCAGAATGACAGCTTTTTTCAAGAGCTTCATTCACATTTTCGACCAAATTTCTGCTGACGGCCCCACACATCCATTCTTAATGTTGTCCTTTTTCAGAACGACAAAAGTGTTGAATAATGAAGTGCTTTTTCCTGGTCTGTCAACAGCAGTGTGGTGGATGTACTCAGAGTTAAGAGTGGCAACAAAGAAAGGATGCATTCGTCAGTTCTGCCTTGAGTACATCGCCAAGGGCCTGGAAACATGGACATGTGAGCTCTGCATGGATGAGCAGATATAAACATGTTTTTTATGGTGCCTCAGCCTCCTTCTCTATCACTCTCGCACTCCATCTCTCTTCCTCTGGCTCTTTTGCTCTTCTGTTTGTGGGTCCGTTTCTATCTCTACCTCACTCTCTCTTTCCCCGCTCTGCTTTCTTTTCTTCTCTCAGATATATTTTGCTTGACTGCGTTCAAGGTAGAAATCCCAGAGGAAGTCAACAAGCAAACTGAGATAACACAGAGAAAAGACTTGGTAACAGAATTTTTGGGCTTCAGGCTGACCGGCATTTTGAGATTTGGGTTGAGTCGGTTGGAGTCAATACAGGAAATCTGAAAGGCCTGACTGTGTTGATCTTCCTCACGGCAACACAACACTCGTCGTGTTGGAGAATAACCAGGCTATAGGTTAATTTGGGTGAAAAGTCATGTAGGGTGCACATTTGGTGGTCGATTGAGATATTAAAGGGTGGGATGAAGTCACAGTAGTTTTACAATCGATAGAAGATAAAGGCTTTATTAATCCAGCGCAGAAAGTCGATAGAAAAACTTTTGTGGAAAGGGCAAGGATGAATTATGGATGTAGTGATGAATCAAAGGGGAGAGAAGGCACGAGGATCAGCCAACGTCCAAACAGCAAAAGATCAAATGCAAACAGGCAGTCTGCATTGATACTCAATAGAGTCATAGCACGCAGCCGACAGTAGCCGGGGGTGTGCGTTAAAAATGAGAAATGGGAGTTTACACAGACGCACTATATGAATTTGGTGTTTGTTTAAGTATGACGTATCCAATTAGAAATTAATGCGTGTGTCAGCATTATGGGTTAATCAGCGGAGAGAGACGTTTTAATGAGACCATTCAGAATAGCGCAGATACCTGTGCGTTCAAACTGAAAATAAGTGTATTTGTCACAGGGAATCGTTAATAGCAGCGGCAGTAGTGGTAGTGGTAGGTGTAGAGGAATCAGCATGCAAATGAAGGCATGATTTCTCATGAGTAACATTCCGCTGCATTGTGTTGAATTACGAGTTGTGTGAGTGTACGCAGGCCGTCCTGTCTGTGCTGGCCCAGTGCTTGTTACAGCGAGGGAGGGGAGGCCCAGCTAAAGTGCATCCGGAGGGAGCTGAGGGCTGGATTTGCAGCAGTGACATTTGGAGAGGACCTCACGGTGGGAAACTACAGCCCTCCAGAGGGAACCTCACAAAGGACAATGCAGACTGGATAAATCTGCTCTTTCACTCCTTTTTTCTTCTCCATCTTGTTATATTCTCTTTCTTTTGTCCACTCCCCTCCCTTTTCTCCTCTTTCTTTCCTCCTCCACACTTTCCAATCTCCTTTATTTCTCTCTTTTCGTCTTGAAGAGCACGGGGACTATGGGGCCAACTATAGATTATATTTTTGCTGGAACACCCACCCTGATTCACACAGATGCAGTGCAAACTCTTACATGCCAAGACTCATTCCCAGTCCAACCTATCTCCAAGATTAAAAACCCACACACTTGAGATGTGCGATAAAGATGATGCCGTGGCGACATCAGTGCAATGCATCACAATACTGACAATAGAGCCGGTCTCCCGAAATTTCATGAAATGAGCATTAAGACTTAATATGTGCTCTGTGCACAAAAAGTACTATATAGAGGAGACACGACTAGAAACGGGTGTAGTCCGACATTGAAATAATGCAGTGGAAAGTAAGGGTGTTGTTGTGGTTGGAGTTGTGGATGGGTGGATACATTTACCTTCAACAGGTTCAATACCCAACTCATGCGAATGGATTTACATTTTTAGCGAAAGTTGCTTTTGTTTAACCATGAACAAAACCTTAACCCAAACATTAACCAAAATTGTTTTAGTTGCCTAAACGTAATCGTCAGGTAACGTTTTCACATGACGAACACGAGAAAATTGTGTGTCCAGTTCCTGCTATTGTCACATAATCCCTTTGTGGAGGAACAACATAATCTTCATAGAATTAATGTCCACAACATTTATCCCGCATTTTTGAGTTTGTACTCATTCCACTCAATTCTATGAGACTGTGTTGGACAATACAATACACATGCATCACAGTAAAGGTTGCTAGTGACTAACAGCAGGCAGGAATTAGTCATGCAGTGCAGTCATACAGTACTGATATATGGGCTGAGTTGAGAGAGAGCAGACACAGTGTATACACCACAAGGTTGTGCCCCTTGATGTGGATGAGTGGATAGAGGAGAGACAGAAGGGAGATAGGAAGGAAAGAGAAGAAATAATAGAAAGAAATGGGGTGCTTTTGCCTCCCCAAGTGATTATCCTAGGCAGGGCTGAACCCATACAGACAGACCTGCTCTCTTGGACACTAATAGCTTATTGATCCTGGGAGCCCATCCATTTACTCTCACCAAGAGCTCACACGGGAAGCACAGCCAGACTGAGCTACAGGCACAGCGACGTATAGGTGAGTCAAGTCACCTAGTTAGCAAACTGGCTCTTTGTATGGAAGTGTGCTCAGTGTGTTTCTGGATGGCTGTGAATCACTTGTAGGGGCAGCAACTCACAAAACACTAAGTGTAAAGTCCTATATGACTAACAAGATATTATTATATGGTCAATGTGATACATTTTTAGGCATAGGACAACAAATCAATCAGCTTTTGTCCTGAATGAGCCATGATACAAAAACTAATATGGCTTCCAAAAAGATTTCGGGCAATTTTCAAAATCTATTATAGTGATATTATAGTGATAAAGCTTGAAGATCAAATAGGCTAAAGTATGGCAAATGCCACACCTTGCCATAGCTACCTGATGTCGACGTCATTATACAATGATGGGCAGGTCAACTGTTTCCATCACATTTTCATAAATCTATAGTTTATAGTTAACATCCCAAATCTCTTCCTGAGTACAGCTTCAACAAGGCATTTAGTTCCCTCGAATGCTGTTGTACAATCGACAAAATGGCCGACACACTACTAGGCCACCCACATTCAGATCTGACAAATGATAAACCTAGAAAACTGACCAAAGTGGTACCAGCAGGGGGCACTGCTTTCGGGTAGCCACCCTCTAGGGTTAGAGGTGTGTGTGTGTGTGTGGGCATGAAGCCTCTGGGTCAGGTGGAATCTGCGTTGGAGGGGAGAATTAATTAGTGATGCGGAAGGGAAGGATTAATCGATAGGCTGTCAGGCTCCCGCTCGCCAGGGAGAGAGACCCTGCCAAACCCACCAGGACCTGATCTCGTTACCAACCGCGGCCCACACATGCAGCCGCTTTCATCAACGCAACCCTTATTGTTCTCCATGCTTCATCCCTCCATCCCTCCCTGCATGTTTAGCTTTTTCCCCCCTGACAAGATGAAGGAGAGCAGTTTGTGTGAGTGACACTCGTTTAAGGGGAGGGAAGGTGGTGGTGGTGGGGTATAAATAGGGAAATAACAAAATCACAACGTGTGGGGGAGAGTGTGCGCACTCCGAAAACACTCCACCCCGTTCACCTCGCCACTCATCTCATCCCCGGCTTGCGTCGCACATCGGATCACATTTTTCCACCCATAACCAAACTGAACTCCTGATAGATAACCGCAGGGCCATAGTGTGGAACGTTTCTCTTGGTAGCCAGCAGAGAGAGAAAGAGAAATGGAGATTGTGGGAAAATCTAATGAAGTCAGATGTTGTATTTCACATTTTGACCATGCGGATGTTCGCCACAAACAAGCCTGTGTGCTCGAACACGAACACAGGGGCGCGCTGTCTCCCTCTCTTCCTCTCTCAATCAGCATTTATCACATACTGGGATGGGGGGGGGGTTGGTATATCCATCTCCCTCCTGCCTTCTCTTCCCTACGGTTGTAGTGAGGGATGGCTCCCTAACGAGTAATCAGAGGCGGCCCTTATTTAATGCTATGAGCCGGGACCGGACAGCCAGTGATGGAGGTACTCGGGGAGGCCCGCTATGCGCTGTGCACAGGCCCATAACTGCAGATGAGACACTTCCCACAGAGCAGTTAGTGGAACAACTCACCAGTTGTAAATGTAATAACTGTCAGAAGTGAACGGTGCCTGTGTGGAGGGCAATAAATACAAACATAGACACACACACAAAAAAGTCCTAGTGTTGAGAGGTAAGTTTAAGCTGCTATTCAGCTGCCTGTCAGGCCATTTAGAAGGTTTATGAGAAGCCCATGAAGAAAATAGCTCTGCTATTTGCTCTTTTCTTTTGTGACTCATTGTCACCAATAACTGCACTTTGCTGCTCTATTTTTTTGGTGACTTTATTGGTCTTTGTAGTCACATAAAAGACATATTAGTGGTCCTAAGCATGGGATTGTACTTCTTTTCAGATCAGAGCTCTTAAGTGGTTATTTATCTTTATGTGAGCTTAATGTCCTGTTAAAGGTCTCAGTTGGGATCCTAAAGTACAACATTGTATATGAGTCATGAGTACAGGTTACACTTTATCCTACTTCCAGTCATATGATCATTCAAAATAATATGATTAGAAAATGAAATGCATTCACATCTTTGGTAATAACGGAAATTATTTACAAATGTGGCAGAACATGGGATATAATAAATGTAAACTGTTGATTTCAAGATCCATATTTCATAACCTTTAATTTGGATATAAGCAAAAATAGCTGCATCAGGACCTTTTTATGAGTGGGTCTTGCAAGGACATCTTCCTTTTCCAGCAGCCATAGGCAGCAGATACAGTCTATCAGTCTGCTTCCATATCTCTCTGTCTGTACCCTTCACTCCCTGCATCTCACACCACAGGCCCTGATGGTGGAAATGATTGGCTAAGATGATGTCCTAACCTCCCAAATGTCAATTTTCACTTCTGCAACATCCTGTAAACAACATAGACTGGGACACATACTACCAACTAGAAATATAAAGGCACATTCAAGTAATAATCTGCGACATTTTCATAGAAATAAACTTCTGTTTTGATACACCATCACCGATTGATTTAACAAAATAGTGATTCAACCTATAGCCTGTTCATGAAAGCGTTTACATTTGCTGTTCTAAACACCTGGTGTCTGTTAGGTCTTTCCAGGTAAAAATACTCTGGCGCACAGGAAGTGATGCGTTTTACATTTGTGATTTGTTTGGAATAAACTAAGTAGTTAGCATGAGCAGCGATAGCCACCATGACTGAACAGGCAAAGAAAAGAGCGCCACCTACAGAAACTCAAACTTCACCAACAGAAAATCCAAGACATCAAAGTACTGGACACACTGTTTGATTGACAAGTGATCTCTGTGAGTGCTAAGCAACAAGGATATTGCTACTTTAGCTACCAATATGTTAATCAGACCAGCAGCAACATATGCAGTATTGTTTGGTCTGTTTTAGAAGTGATTCATTTTTCTGGCATTTTTTGGCTAATGGATTTCTTTTGACAAATTGATCTTGTGCAGCTAGAACTCTCCAAATGCTAACTAGGAAGTTTGCAGAGCTTTCAGACACATCCACAGTAAATAATTGGGGATGTGTAAGGAGCAAGGTCTTGCGAGGACACCTCTTTAAACCATCCCCAGGCAACAGATTCAGCAAATCCACCTCATCCCATAGCTTTTTCATTTGCATTCCTTTCTCTCCGCATCTCCCACCCCAATCATGAAGATGTCCTGAAATGATGTCCCGCCCTCGGTCAGGGAGATGGAGAGAGGAGGAGAGCAGGGGTATGTGTAGGTAAGGGAAGAACGGTGGTGTGTGAGAGATAAGGAATAATGCCCTATCACATCTCGCTGGCACGTTATTATCAGCAGTGCCCACCCATGCCAGCATTCGTAGCTAGACAGACGAAGAGCCTGACAGGGCATCCATCAGCAACGTGTCATATGCTGTAATGAGAGGAAAGACTTGTGATCTCGGTCTGTGGTCCTTACTTGCCACCTCCCTGACCTAATGATACAGGCTTAGGAAGGGTATAGTTGTCATTAACATTACTGTCACTTTATAAGAACATGGAAATACATAATTACGTTGGATGTCTGCTTTGGAACATCTATTGTATGAGACAAACTCGTTTTCTTAGAGTTGTGCATGGTTTTCCATTGAGCCATTTTCAAATTGGCCACTCAGGGTTAAAACCTTTGACATCCTATTAATTAGAGTCCATCCAACAAGCTAACCTCAAATGCTGAATGAAACTCTGTTTGTGAATAGGTAGCTAAAGTTAACAAATCAGGCCTCAGGTATTGGACCTCAAGGCTACCGTCATTGTTTGAATGTGGAGCTATTTTGTAGTTTGATTGGGTCCGTGAGGCCCCCATCAGATGGGATGATATGGGGCCCTGGCCCCTGGGTTCCCAGGCCTAATTTGCATGTACTTCTCCCCTCGAAGAGAGACAGGCATAATTAAAATCATTTAGGGGAGCGACTCGGGAGGAACAGCAGCAAATGAAACTTAATTGCAATGGGAGCGGAGGAACAGGTCTGCTGTGTCTGAGGCACTGATATGAGAAAGAGAGGGGGATATAGAAAGAGAGAGCAAGAGAGGGAGATATGAGGGAATGAGGGAGTGCATGAAAGACAGAGAAGCTAGAAAGAGAATATGCACTTGAGAGGAGAGGGAGCAAAATAATGATTGATGAGGGATTGTGAGCGACACTGAGACGAGCCCAGCCATTCCTTAAGACTATAATTTTGAAATGTGTTTTACAGGAAAGTTCCTGTTATTTTATTTTTATTCGGTAAGACATTTTAGCTTTAGTAGTGTCTGTTGTGATGTTTGTATGGCTCATTGGATGATTAACACTTTCCAGTTTCACATGGTTCTCAGACCACTCTGAAGCCAAAACAACCACTTGAATATTGAATAAAAAAACAGGAACTCACCTTTTAAAGTTTACCTAGTAGTTGGTAGTCCTCTATAAGGTACATCACCATCTCGACCTCAGCATCATTTGTTGCACCCATTGCTTTCACAACTCTAATCTTTCATCATTATGGTCATTATGATTATTTAGCACAGATGATAAGAGCTTTCAAATTGGCCTTGACCTGAGGTGCTTGGTCCGTGCATGAGCCCTCCCTCTCCCCCTCCACTCTTTCTTTCCTCCCCTTCACTTTCCGATCATCCGTCCCTCAGTCTCTCTCAGTTTAGAGCGCTGGATGAGAAGCGACCCATGGTCAACTGTGTTCCTGTCGCTTCCAGGCACCAGCAGCCCACACAAATTGGGGTCACCGGGATATTGGAGGGGTGTGATCACACACACACACATACACACACACACACACACACACACACGTGCACGTAGAGTATTCATGTGAATCAATGTGAGCCCATTTATCTCTGGAAGAATGATAATAGTGATAGTGTTTTATCAGTGAGTGGTTTTCGAGGCAGTGTAAAGGAACTGCAGGACAAGGCAACGTCTTTCAGACCAGCTCGTATTACATTGCTTGTAGCTCTCAACCTAACTGTCAATTTAAACGGGCGGCACGGTGGCGCAGTGGTTAGCACTGTCGCCTCACAGCAAGAAGGTCCTGGGTTCAAATCTAGCCTGGCCCTTTCTGTGTGGAGTTTGCATGTTCTCCCCATGTTCACGTGGGTTTCCTCCGGGTAAATGTAAAAAAATCTGTCGTAGTGTCCCTGAGCAAGACACCTAACCCCTAAATAGCTCCCGTTGAGCAGGTTGGTACCTTGCATGGCTGCCTCTGCCAACGGTATGACATGTAAGTCGCTTTGGATAGAAGCGTCTCCTAAATGCTGTAATGTAATGTATGTAAGTCGCTTTGGATAAAAGTGTCCACTAAATGCCGTAATGTAATGTAAACGAATATCTTCATTAGTGCATTTTCAAATGCCTGATGTTCCTTAATTGCCATCTAAAGTTGTCATTAGAGATGTTTTTAAAATGTCCCTTTAGCCTAACATATGATATTAATAAGAGCAGAGATGGGGCTAATAAGTAGTTTGACAGAGTATAAAAGAGATGCCCTTGGGTGATCATCATTTTCTGGCACACTGATGCCTCCTTTTCGCCCTCCTCCTAGGACTACACAAAAAAATTGAATGCCGCTCACCAGATAACCTGACAATTCCCCAAAACCTTGAGGACCTTGAACCACCTCAAACCCAGCCTGACTCGATCTGACCCAAATCTTGTAAAAATTGCGTCTAAATTCCAACGGAGCCCAAGAGGTAGAGATTTTGTGACCCAAAACCAGAGTAAAACCTGAAATGACCAATCATTTCCTATGGAGTATCTGACACCAATGTTTCGGACTTGCAAGCGATAAACTCAGCCCAACTCCACCCTAAGCTCATGGGGTCCGGATGGGAAATGTGCATGAACGTCAAGCTAAAGTATAGTCTGGTATCTCTACCCAACCTAAAGCGACAACATATCACGGAGTAGCTTCTCTTTGAATATCCTAACTAAATCCCTGTCTTTTAACCCCCCTCATCCAGTATGTATCACTCACCCCTGAATTCCTCTCCTCTTCCCTCTCTGCGTCTTTCTTTCAGTATTCCGGTCGGCAAATCTTTCTATGTGTGGCTCATGGTTCATTCCCAGTCCCTTGGTGCAGCCCATCCTTCCTCCCTCTCCGACATCCTTCCTGAATAGCCTGAATAGCCCCAGGTCCTCTCCCAGTCCCTTGGAATCTTTTCCACCCACCTTCTCCCCTTTTTTTCTACTTCCTTACGTCCCCTGGTGGGTAGTCTTACTATATACAACTCCAGACACTTCCTCCCTCCAACTTGCCCCCCAGTGAGTAGTTTTACTGTATGCAGCTTTTGGTGCTTTCTGATTCCCTCCCTCCATCCCTTCCCCCTCGGAAACCCCAAGGCAATATCTTACTATGTGCAGTTCCAGGTAATCTCCCAGTCCCTTGGCACTCTCCACCCTAACCAGAACGGCCTCCTTCAGCTGTGTGCTGAAGCCCACCGCCAGCCGGTCTGCCCGTGTGCTCGGCCGGTCGTTGGGTGGCCAGGTATACGTGATGAGGGCTCCGCCTCGCCCGAAGATGTAGGTTGTCCCAGCTGATAGATACAGGGAAATGGAGGGGACAAGAAGAAATAAGGTGTTATAATGATGTTATGACATAAAATTACCATATGTACAGATGTCATACAGGTGTCCAGTGTCATAGTGCAAACATTGAAAGTTGATGTGACCAGAAATAAGAGGAAGGCAGACACCATATACGCTACAATATAATGTTAAAATTCACCTTTTCTGACTGTAAATGGTGAAGCTGTCGTAATGTTTGGCAACTTTGTCTTGTTCTATGTCACATATTTTGTTGCCGTGTTGGAGACACTGGAGTTGCGTGAAAATTGCAGCCAAGCTGTGAAGATTAACTGTTAATGTTAAATAATACAACCTCTACTTCCTTATTTTTTAATTAGATACTGCCAAACAAAGAGGAGACATGATTTGTGGAAGATTATTCTCTCAAGTGCTGTGAACCGCAATGAAGTGTACAGGTACAGAGGAGTGTCTCATCCTGACTGACTGACCTGAATTTGCCTCTTGATGGAATTAATTCTGTCCATCAACAACTCAATGAAAAGTTGGAATACATATCAGTGGCCTTAACAGCCTGTTATAAAATGATGATGCAAGGGGAAATAAATAGACTCTTTATGGGTAGGAGAAAAAATACTGACGCTGGCGGTGTATATCATGATCATTGAGTCATGTAGCGTAGTGTTGGCTGTCACTACCCTTGGAAAATTGGCGAAGCCACTGCAGTTTCAATTGCCCTCAGTTGCATTGCATGCAAACAAGGGTGAACTGACAAACTTTGTCGGCTATGTTGTCAGCAACCACCACCTCTCAAAGTAAACACAAGAACTTCCTCATATCTGCCAGTCAAATGAGGTTTGCCTAAAAAATTTGTGAGTTGAGGGTTGAACTGTAATGGAGAAGCTTGTACTTGGGTCCAATACGCCCGGTGGTGAATGAGAAGTGATAGGCGTTGGCTGTGATTAGCATAGCGTAACGAGACCGCGGCGCACTGCTCTCAACCCTGCGGGCTCTCTGTCTCTGAGGCTTCTGTCTGCCCTCCATAGAACTGCTGCAACACACGCACTAATACACACACGTACACTACATGCGTAGGTACACACAGTGCATACACACTACTTGGCACATATCCTCAGACGCTAATGAACACATGTTGGCGGCACAGATGTGACGGTGCATACACAATGTAGGGTGCTATGGACAAAATAGTTTATCACGAAATGCGTAATTTCATATATCGATAACGATTAGTACGTTTTCTGTCAATTATATGGAAAATGTGTCTATACAAAATAACCACATGCCTCATAATCCGTTTTGAAATCCAAAAACGGAAAATGAAATGACAATAAATAAATAATAATATTTAATGTTTTAATTGTTTTTTAAATAAAACAAAACACAAAATTCTGACATGCAGTCTTTGTATCTTGTACACACACACAAAATCAAGCAGGTATACACACACACACATGCGCGCGCACACACGCACACACACAGCTACATGAAACCTTTATGTAATATTCCGCTGGTAGCCATTTGAAATCGGCTGACACAACTCTCTCTCTCTTTCTCTCACATCCTCTCTCTCTCGTTCTCCTTCTCTCCATCCCTCCCTCCTCCTCCTGCTCCCTCCTTCCTTCCCAGCGGAGCTGAGCCCTCTGCTCGGCTCTTGCTGTTTTCTCGAGGCTGTATTATTTTAGCGCGGACTAATTATCGCAGCATGGCAAGGAGGGCTACAAAGAGGTGTGCCGGAGGAGGGGGAAAAGAGAGGATGAGGAAAGACAACAGGAAAGAGAAGGAGGGAGGGAGGAGGGAGGAGAGATAGAACAAGGATGAGAATGTGAGGATAAATAAACTTTTTCACGGGGGTATGTTTTTAAGCTGAAACTGGGCGAGAGACAGATGTGGAAGAAGAGGAGAA
>OMOT01026303.1:13970-28117 GCA_900312575.1 Acanthochaenus luetkenii | reverse complement strand
AACGGAAGCGGACACCTTTCTGAAGGATATTATACCATCGCTAAATATCAGTCCCACAGATTGGTGGAAAGTCAACGGCAGAGATGGTGCGAAGCTACCTCTGCGTACCGGGGACGTCTGTCCCATCAGAACATGTATTTTCAGCAGCTGGACTCACTGTTAACAGACTTCGCACACGACTCACCCCTGAACACGTAAACATGCTTATATTCTTAAATACAAATCAACAGGCTTAACGTTAGATAGTTAACGTTACTGCACTTAATGCAGTTTACGTTTGAAACTGAGGCCTGAGCTGTCGTAGTTTGTCGCAGCTTTCTCATTTCAAGAGGGAATTTATTATAGCTAAATAGCAAAAACGTTATTTATCTTTATCTATTTCGTAATCATTTAGCAAATGTAAGTTTCTAATTAAGGCTCATCTTATTTTTTTGTAACGTTATATGTCATAGACGAACGTTTTAGTCACTGATTCGCCTCGGAAGAGTGAGCGAAATTTCCAGAGCCTTATTAAAATATCATACTTAAACAAAACAGCGTTCATAATTATGTTTCTGTTATGCCATGAAACAGATGTATTTATTTAATGTTTCAATAAATCTTTAAGAAAAAAATATGCATTTTGTATTTTCTAATAAGCAATATTCATAAGCAATATTTAGCTGTATCATTATCGATTGATCGATTAGTCGTTCATTACCTTTGGTGACTATCGATCAAGGAAATTCCCATGAATTTGCAACCCTACATCATAGTACAATAATTAGCGATGTAAAAACATGACGATGTACTTCGTGGGAAATAACGATGTGCATTGAACGTATGCGCTGTGAGCTACATTGTCTGCTGCTTAATCTGCCTCCTCGCCTCTCCCCCTTTTCCTTCTCCGCCCATTACACAGTTTGTACAGCAGAGGAGCAAACACTGCAATGCAAAACTGCAAAACCAAGCGGCAAATATGGCAGACAAGGAAGAGGAACTTTTAATTGAGGATGCTCCATCTATGATTAAGTCAACAGTATGGCAATACTTTGGGTTTCCTGTGAGAATTGAAAACAATGGACGAGTTGTCGACAAGACAAAAACTACATGTATGTTTTGCAAGGCTATATCGCCTTATACCACAGGCAACATGACTAATATGAGTCAGCATGTTCAATGCCGCCACAAAAGCCTCTTTACTTCAGTCAGGCTGAACGGTTACCGGGGCCGCTTCGTACTGTTCCACGCTGCTCTTGACTCGTGGGAACAGTTACCGTTTCAATCTGTAGAGCTGCTAAAACCAGGACTAGGAAGTACCTATGACATTTTTTTGTATTACATAACTAGGAAAAGTCAAGGAAGGAGGACATTGTGACATTTACACTGCATGTAATAATTACCATTTAAAAAGCAAACACTGAATTAATTGTCTCTCCCTTGACTGATTTATAATAAAAGCTAATTTCTTCTATGTTCCAAATGCTAAATCACTGTAATATTCATATAATATCCATATAGGGGATTATAGTGTGCGTGTGTGTGTGGGTTTATAGTGTGTGTGTATGTGGTTTGCAATAGAGGGGTTATACTTTATGGTATTTTATCCATCCATATTTTATCCATCTAGTATCACTATAATATTCATATGATATGGTATGCTATTGTTCAGTCATAAAAAAATAATGACAATCATACTTTGTTATCATCTAACTTTTTATCACATCGAATCGTGACTGAATCGAATTGTGAACCCCACATCATGAATCAAATTAATCAATCCCAATCCCTACCCACAACAACTGGAACTGAGATGGGACAGTGTTCCTTATTTGTGAAGAACCAAGCACAGTCAATGGGTTACTCTACCGACATTATCTTCTTTGCAGTCGGAGTCAGGTGTATGTGTGGAGAAAGACAGATTTTAGCCTAAATGCAATTTTAAATCACAATATTCAAGCTGAAAGTGGTTTAAATTAGTCTTCCATGACGTTGACAGACCACTTTGCACTTCACTGTGGAAAATTCTTGAGTTGTATATTGTGGTTGAACTTTTGCTTAGCTTATAAATGAGCCAATAATCAGATTCTAAACACCTAGATTTGGTATCATAATCACCACAATCAGGCTTTGATCGTAATCATCCTGACCTGACATGTTTGGGCTTCGCAATGATGGCTGAATGAAGACTCAGGCACAACAAACAAATGCACTGTATGTAGGCCATCCCTAAACAGCCAGTCGGCCTTTTCCTCACTTATACCCTATCATTACAGCTGGGCCTATTTATAAAGCCCATAAACTCAGCTTGCCACATTGAAAGAGCAGCGTTGCCAGGGGGTTTGTGGACTTGATGATTTGAAAATTACACCAGTCTCCCTCTTTTTGCCTCTCTCTGTCAACTTGCACAACTCACACATACTCCAGTCCTTTGCTCTCTCACTCACTTTCTTTTCCGTGCTCTTTCCATATTGTCCAGTCCGCACATCTCTACCCAATACACGTTCATTAGCCGCTCTCTGCAGAAACGCAAAGCTATTTTTCTCCCTGTCAGTTGCCACTAAGAGGCACACCCGGAGCATTCCTGTCACACCACTGTGCTTACACACTGGATTATTGCACACTGCAAGCGCTTGTGCACACACAATGCATAACATAAGTCTTGGTCCTGGAACTGTGTCCCATTTCTCCTTACTGACTTTGTTTCCATGCATCCCTTTCTCTGTGCTCATGCACCTACCCAGCTAGCTTTGCTGAGTGTATAGTAGGTAACACTGATAAGGATCATCCTGAACGTTTTTACCTATCACAGGCTATTCAAATCAGCTGTCAAGGTGAATGATGAGGAGATAAGGAAATTATGCTCTTTCAGTGGTTGAGTGACATGAAAATTTGGATTGTACTCTCTGCAAATGATAATACTAGGGCCTGAACCAAGCCAGAGGTTAACAAAAGTAAGCAACACCTGACCCAGCCCATCCAGTGTACTTGAGCAGCAGTGTAAGTAACAATGAGGTAAAGACATCCTCCTGATGGGCAGAAACACAGGCCTCTACATGTCTGACTTTCTTGCCAAGCCCTGAGCAAGGAGTATGGTCATTATTGTGTCATAAATAAATAATATGAATGTTCCACAAGTAAAACAAGATCCACAAATATGTTTTGTATGTTACAAACAAAATAGCTGGTTAACAAATGTGTTTTTTGCATGTAACATCAGCTGGCACGTGTGGAATCGCTTGCATTCATTTGAGGATTTTTGAGACAATCCTAAGAGCAAGACGAACAAACTGATCCACAAATAGGTGTTTTTTCAGCCAATCAGATTTGAAGATATCATTTGACTAATGCCCACATTACTCTGACCAATCACAACACAACCAGGAGGCGGGTCACTCAAGCAGCTGCAGACATCAAGTTCGGTTGTCCAATACCGTTTGTAGTAGAGCTATTCGGCAGGAAGGCTGTGAACTGTGACAAGCATGATCAGACAAATACATTTCCAAGTTTCCCTGTTTATTATTTAGTGAGCAAATTGTACCTAGTCTATATTTCTAAACAACCCTCATTTTACTTTTGCAGCAGTCGCTCTGTGCAAGCTGAGCAACCATCTTTAAGGACCTCAAAACCAAAGTGAATCCCTTTATTATTACTGTGTTTTATTTAATATCTGCTCACTATCACTACTTTAACTGTTCTAAAAACATATGTAAAGTTACAGAGTTTAGTGCAACAATTTGTGGCCTTGAAGGATGCTATAAAGTAATCTCTCTTCATCTATTACATGATTTTAGCCAAAGTGTAAACTTCACTCAAGGCTCTGTCCAGGCTTATTTCTCAACTGCTAGTATATAGTATTTAAAAATATATTTTTTTAAGCCCAATGTAGCTTGTCCAAAAAATATGAAATCACTGAGTCCTCAGTCCTCATTCTAACTGCGGTTATACAGCAGTACCCCCCATTTCTCTTCTTATCCGTGCAGAAAAAAAACCTGTTATCTCCAATCATAAAAATGGATTGGATTCATAGCATGTCTGCCATTTGGGGAAAAACATCCAATGGTCCAGTGATGAGTTTATCAGCAGTTTGCCTCCAGATACTGTAGTTAAGATAGCTAGTCTACCCTATCTGCTGAGGCTGCGTTTTCCAGGGCCATGGGACCGCAGGTGTCTGCGTCATTCTAGAGGTAGCCTATATAGTCCGAGCCCAGTACACCAGCTGCACATAGAGACACCGCATGCTGCTAGGGGACTAATTAGGACTCACTGTGCTGCATACACCATAGACCATAGCTCAACCTGCTCAGCTGTCCTTGTTCTGTCAAACTCTAAAGCCTAAATTACTCGGATACTAAAACAAAATATAGCAAAACAACACAGTAGCCTAACAACAGCTCACACATGGTTAAAACGTGGTTACATTACACTCTACAACCCAATCTTCACACCCAACACAAACCACAACCTCTACAAGTTCAGGTTTTGAACTAACATATTAGGCAGAAAAGACAATAGGACTTCAATTTTTACCCAGTTTTTTTAAGACATACCCATTCGAATAAGAGAAAGTTAGCCAATAGTGTAAAACCTGCATGTTTTACATATGATCAAAACAGTAAGCTAAATCAAATTTTACTTTGTAGTAGGAGCCAGAATAAAATCCAGTGTCAAAGCCCACTTTCAACATACTGTGTAGCCACCACTTTGACCTGTTTTCACACTGTGTTCTAGTCGTCAAACAGTTGTTGCCTGAAACCAGAGTTTCCAAGTTATTTTAGAAACTCCCAACACATTCAACCCTGCAAGCACATGAGATAAGATATAGGCTAGCCAGAGATGTTGACAGACACAATGCAACCTCCACAAAGTTGCTGCTGCTATCTGCAATGCAAAAACATCCCCCACACCTCTTTAGTCATCATCTAAAAATACAGTGCACAGATGTAGCTTAAGCTAACCGCAAGACCATGGAATTCCACACGACATCAATGTAAAAATAAGACAACGTAATTTGATCATCACCATAACTTATTATCTGCCAACCACGCAGCTGCCATTAAAACACTTTTGAAATTAGGTTTTGGTATCAAGGAAGACAGCAGCTTGCTTGTTTGATAACCATCATATTAGGGAACAATAACAGTTCCTCTAATATGGTTTAAGTAGATTATCCAATAACAGCTATAGACTTGCAGTGAGCTGGACATCACCTTTAACCAACAAGCTAGCCCACACCTCTAAATCACATTAAGCCTAGATCTAATAGGACTGACCTATCTGTGCAATCGGTGTTCTAATTAATCTCTAATGACTACACTATTGCCAAGTAAGGATCTCAATATGTCAGCCTATTGGTTGAAAAATGAAAGGAATTGAGCTGAACCGGATAGCCTAGTCTAATGCCAACCTAGAATCTCCTGTCCCTTGAGAGATCTCTGAGAAATATTGGCACAGCTAGATTGAGGAAATTATCTTTTCACCCGCAGTTTCACACAACTGCATCCAGGATGTGTAAACCAATTACAACTCAAAGCTGAGGTCCTAAAAATGGAGCAACACCCCCTCCCAAATATCCCCTATCCTCCCCCATACCCTCAACCACTGACAGCCAGTCTGCAATGGGCCTGCAGAGTACAAATCATCAACCAAAGGCCATATGGCAGAAAGGCTTTCTGTTGACTGGCTACGCTCTGCTGTGAATCAAGGAGCAGTGTATTCAATACAATCACAACCCCCATCTTTCATATTCTAACTCTAATTAACAGAGACAAAGCAAACTCTATATTTATTAAATATGCTTCCCGTCTCACAATTTCAATTACTGCAGTAGTTATAAAGGGCCAGTTACCTTTTCTGCAAAGAAATAGTCTAGGATATATTCAAAAAAGTAAGAATGACAGAAATATGATGTAAACCCATGTGTCTAAAGCAGGCACTAGTTATCAATTTCCACATTAGTCAAGCACCAACATTCAAGCCACTCCTATACTAAGCCTGGGCCACAACAACATATGGCTGTGTGACAGAAGGAAGTGTAAATACATTATTTCATCAAGAGGAAATGACTTGCCACATTAGGCACCGCACTGATGCCACTGGAATAGCTCACAGTATTTAGACCAAAGAAAACCAAAGAAGTGGAAAAAGGAAAACAGAGAGTTAGAGGAACTTTGAGGTGAAATCCACATACGCCTAATTTTACTGTTCCTGTTCGCTGTTTTAACTATATGATTCGTTTTTTCCACCACCCAGACATTAGTCATGTAAGCTTGAACCAACAATCCCACATAGTGTATGTGGAAGATTTTGGTCAGGTTTGGCCGGTGTGCTCCTGTATTTGAAGAGGCAGCTGGAGGCCTACAGTATATTTTGGCCATGAGCCTGTGCATTTGCATAAGCCAAAGCCCATGTCACCTGCCTAAGATAACAACTGGAGTTACTGTTGTATGGTTGTTCAAATGTTCGGTAAATTAATGGAGTAGGTGAAATTGGAGAGAGGGGCTGTTTCCAATTTCCACTGTAAACCAAAACCAACGAATACCGACCCAATAAACCTTCAGCCCCTGCAGTGTTTCCCCTAAACCCCACATTTTGGCAGTCACCGTGTCGGTGTGCTCAGCCATCGATGTGAACATAATAACACCGATCCGTGAGGTGTGACGCTGCAGTGGCTCGCCACCAAGTCGCCTGACATCAAACCCAACACCGTGGAGCTTTTCCGAATCCCAAGTGAGCAGTGTTCACGCCACAATGCAGCAGGCCCGGGGACATGTCTCGTCTCAACTCACCCACACACACTGGATGTACACTAGCCGAAACAGGCGACATGCTGTCGGCGTGAAAGCCACAGCGGCTCCGCGTTTGCTCCGATACCTTAACGTTCGATATAACGCGGTTTCAAAACAGTAACAACTTCCTATAACGCCACTGTCAACTCGGCGCCGGGTAGCCAGATAAAAGCAGACTGCAATGACATTTTTAATGCTCCTTTCGCAACGACACACCGACATGTTCGGACAAATTCACGAGGCTGCTGCTTTTTTTTTTAAACGTTTGCCTCGGGAACGAACTTACACAGCGGCAAACACACAAAGCCACACGGTTTACCTTGCTCGGCTGTCTTTCTCATCGTGTCGGTGTTCATAGTCCTTTGCTGCAGAGTCCCTGGCGTTTCAGCGGAGAGAAAAAAAAAAATCGTTTCCCCCTCTGCTCGAAATCAAGAGTCAAGGCAACAAAACAAGCTAGCACCGACGTTGCCTCCCAGACAAAGCTCACGGTAACGTTAACTGAATCAGCTTCAACCAACGCGGGCTGTAAAAAAAAGAATGAAACGACTCTATAAAAAAGCAGTACCTATACTTGTCATCTCAATGCGTAACGTTATACTAAATAAAAAAAACGTTTTTAAAACGTACCCGCTGAGACGGAAGAGCTTCAAAAGTGCATCCTTTCCCAGCAAACTGGCAGGCTTTAGACCAGCTAACCAGCTAGCTTGTCGCCACTTCCTTTCTCCTCGCCTAAATAATAGCAGCAGCCTGAGCGGCGGAGAAGAAGAAGAAGAAGAAGGGGGGAAAAAAAGTTGAGGAAAAAGCCGCAAACCACATTCTATTCATCTGTGGCGCCCTGTTGCTCGTGGGCATTTGTTTCAGCGCAGCGCCCCCTGTCGGAGAACAGCGGTGGCACACGGTGGGTTTGAGTGTGGTCGATGAGGGAAGGCGCTCGGGTTTGACCTGTAGACGTCCTCTGTTACAGGTATTAGCTCAAGTATATATACATATATATATATATATATGTATATATACATTCTGATAACCTAATAAGAAGATGCTTACCTCGTTTCCAGATTTTTCTATTTCTCAATCCTTCCATTCATATAAAATGCCAAATGCACAGTTGTTTCAGCAGACCTCCCTCGGTGTGCAGCAGACTAGAATTGTGGTAATGCAATAATTATTGTTTTTTTTATAAAGATTTCTACAACACCAACACCAACACTGTTTAGAACACAAAACCAGGAGGCCAAAACGCACAGAGGTAGAAATCACAAGCATTCACTGTCTTTTATTCTCTTTACACGTCCTACAAAGAATTGAAGGGTTTCGTTCCAAAACGCTATATGTACATTTTGGAAAACGTACCGTCCTACTTAGTTAATATTAATATTTCAAAATCACAGATTCTGTCCTCAAAAATATACCTGTTTTGTAAGTACGGGTCTTAACATGACTCCCACCTTTAACAGTTACCCAATAGACTTGAACTTTAACACCAGACATCATTTTGTTAGAGGAGGTGTCAGTGTTTTCAAATGGTGTCTCATTTTGGAATGAAACTCTTCAGTTGTACAAGTTACTACCAAGTTACTTCCGCCGTCCATATCAAACAAAACAATAAAACGAACAATAAAATACAAAACAATACACTGGCATTTCAGTGCAGCTTCCAGTGGTCAGACAGTGATGCTGCATGATGCCAATAAGATTCAATGCTGTTTTCTGGCCACCAGGTGTTGACTGCTCACCGCCAAGCAGGTCACGCAGTCAAAACGCTTTTTTGTAAAAGTGAAATAAATGGCACTAGGAAAGGGATGGAACAATATTTGATCATTCATTGCAGCACTGTCTATTCGTTTAATTGTTATTAAGGATCCTTCAAAGATGGTTTATTTGACTTCTCATGATAGATGAATATTTCTACACAATTAGGGAGTTGATGTTTTGATTTCTGTTCTGCAGTTGCCTATATTTGACTTAGTTCAGACTACAATGGGAAAGGATTTTTAAGTGGATTGTGTGAAAGAGGCTGAAACTCAATGTCAGGAAGATTCCCCCTGATATTTTGTACATTCGGTGTATGTCCAATCTCCAACATGAAAAACACAATCTCATTGACATCAGTGAATCACCATCAGTGACTATAGTCTCTCTAGGTGGGTTGTGTATCACTGGCAGAGACGGCCAGCGGCATAAACATCCTATGCCGTTGTTGAGGGCCGTTAAGCTCTTTGTGGTTAGAGTGATGTTTGATGTTTTATTTTCAGAGAAAGGGCGTTTTCAGCAGTTATGGGTGTTGTTGACACGGCAGGATGCAGTAGCTAGACGTGGGGTTTGTTGTGTGTGTGTGTGTGCTCCCATTTCATTTTAAAACCCCTCTGCAGCATCACTTGATTTAGGTTGAATAATACCTACAATATGTTTTTTCTACCATATGCATTATTGATGCGTGTCTGCAGTTTTACAACTCTCTATGACAGACTCGCTAAAAAGGAGAAGTCGTGTCAGAAATTAGCCTGTTTGGTTTCATGGGGAGGCCCGTGAATGTCATGCTTCATTACCATAATACAGTATGTGGGCCAAATGCATCACAATTATATTGCCTT
This sequence comes from Acanthochaenus luetkenii, assembly GCA_900312575.1. Taxonomy (NCBI): domain Eukaryota; kingdom Metazoa; phylum Chordata; class Actinopteri; order Beryciformes; family Stephanoberycidae; genus Acanthochaenus; species Acanthochaenus luetkenii. The sequence continues at coordinate 18,759 of OMOT01026303.1, read as the reverse complement.
TGCGTTATTTCTGTCATTAAATAGTACAAAGATGAATCAATATTGGCATTGCGACCTTCCACGGGCTCTGCAGGAGATCTTTTCTTGCTCTTGAATGGAGATATTATGCAAACCGAAGAGCCGTTATGATTCATCTTGAGTCATAACACAGAAGTATGGCCGGGACGGACCTAAATCAAAGATGACAGATTACAATTCACCTGCTATTTTTGTTATTACTGAAGAATCGGAGAAAGGAAAACTATATTTGCTGAGAGAAATATTGTTGGGGCATTGATATAATTACAGTGATGGTTTCTTAAAGGTTTCATTGGACCTTTTTTCAGACCACAGCAGCATGCTTTTGAAGTATTTGATAAATGATAATTATAGTGCAGTGACACAAATAGAAACTAGTGTGCTGAGAGTAGGAAATCCATAATCATAGGCTTTTGGAAAGTCCACTCTGCCCTTGAGAGGCAGAGTTTTTGGTCACGTGTTCTGGGTTCGCTCATATTTGAAAAGTGGTTTCTTTATTTTTGGGGTAAGTGGCAAGTCTGGCATCACTTTCTAGTGCTTGAGAGATGTGCTGCTGCTTAGTATGTTATGGGTTCATGGTTGAGTTGAAAGTAGTGCGGGCCTCGCTGCTACTGCCTGTTGCATGGTGTGTGTGGTTAGGATCCACTGGTGCGTGGTTAGTGGTTCGCTGATGTTAAGTGGGTGAATAGTGTTTCTGTGGCCTATTCACCCATACCACTGCCACAGCTGGGCGACGAGAGGTATGAAACCCCGCTCTATCTCCACTTTCCACGACAGGGAGGGGCCCCTCTCCATCTGATTGGGAGTTCCTGTTTTTCTCTCGCTCTCGCTGACAAATATTGAGTAAAATACATTATAATTTAAAGTCTCGTCAAAATGAGTATCTTGCCACATATCCTCAAAAACATTCCTTCAAACATGTATGACAACACGTGTTTTGAAAGAGTCCTTCCCGTATAAATCGTTCTAGGGCAGCTTGAGCAATAGGTTTTAATTTGAGGATATTGCAGAGGTAGTGAAAGTTGCACGATGCCCTGGGAAAATGATGTGCCAAAAAACTGATGGCATCGCTGAAATCATTAATATGAATTTGTAGAAAACATCTCACTTTCTGAAAGATGCAGCAGATAGATGTCTAACATCTTTTGACTGCCAAGTTTTTTGTCAAGATCTAAATTTCACAATTGGAGTGTCTCTTTGCAAGGTGAAGGAACAAAAGTGACGGCAATCTCTGTTGCATATTCTGTGTGCGTGTGTGTGTGTTTTGGGTGTGGTGACCACCTAGACTTCTGAGGCTTACTTCCCTATCAAATAAGGGCGAGGGTCATGATATTGACACACTCAGCATCACCACATCTAGAGTAAGTACTGTGTCCTCTGCAAAGCTTTGCTGTCGAAGAATTCACTTTACTCTTTACAGGTCTGCTAATTACCGTATGTGTAACAGATTTCATCAATTTGTCTTGAGAATATTTTAATTGTTAAAACAGATTTCAGAATGTCAGCTCATCTGTTGTGGCACTACATGCAGAACTTGATGAGTAAAGATGAATGCAAATTTTTTTCCAGCTATTGCTTACATGAATAGTTTTGCAATGTTAACTTTGAAAAAGCTCAGATTTTCACCAAAAATGTTTTTAGAGGAAAAAGAAAAGAAAAAAGCGCCGCAGATTTCATTAATTGTTTATGTTTTTGCCATTTGGCAATTATTTACTATTATGATATGCAGTCAGCACTGCTGATTGGGAACTTTACAATAGCATTTTACAATATTCTTTAATCAAATCATATGTGTATCTCCTTCACGTGCTGATTGATTTAAAGTCCCTCTGCAGCTGCTTACTACTTACTTCCTATCTTAACCACGGCTTAACGGAGTATTTGTCGCACATGAGGGAGATATTTAAAGGATGCCTTTTAAATGGATTGACGCACACTGACGAGGAAGCACATGATGAGCACCAGGGGATTACTTTATATATTTGTTTTGCTTTGAAATGTATGTCGCGTAATCGCTGTGAACATTATTCATGTGATTTGTACATGGACACTGTATTGATATTGCTCTCATTTCCCTCCTTCTCAGGTGTGTGTTGTGCACTAGCAGAGCTCCAGTGGTAAGAGTGTGATAGCCTGTTTGAGATCCACACCAATGCCAGTGCAGCTCATACCAGCTAAGCTTGGTCCGGCCTTTTTCCAGCCAACTTGATCTCATCCCAGCCCGCTCCTGTCCTACCCACGGCCCGTCCCATCTCGACCCGCCCAGCCTTTGCTATGAATTTCTTCTCCTCTCTCAGCTCGCCCTCCTCCTGCCCCCACGTGTACCTCTTCCCCAGTTACTCCAACAGCACCAGCACAGCAAACGCCGCCGCCGCCGCCGCAACCAGCAGTAACAGCCATGTGATCCTGCAGCATTACAACCACACTGGCCGTCTGCAGAACAGGACCACTTCGAGCAGCCAGAACCACGTCAGCGTCACCACGGTCATCTTCCTGTTCGTCAGTGTTGTCATCGTCCTGGAGAATCTCCTGGTGCTGGCAGCTGTTCTCTCCCGCATCCGCCACAGCCGGCGTTGGGTCTACGTCTGCATCGCCAACATCACCCTCAGCGACCTCCTCACCGGTGCTGCCTATGTGGTCAACATCTGTATGTCTGGCAGCCAGACGTTTCGCCTCAGCCCTGCGCTCTGGCTTTTCAGGGAAGGTATGCTGTTCGTGGCCCTGGCGGCATCCATATTCAGCTTGCTGCTGATGGCGGTGGAGCGTTACACCATCATGATGAAGCCACTGCAACAGAAGTCCGCCAGGAATACGTACTGTCGCATCTATGGCTTGGTCGTGCTCTGCTGGGTTTTAGCGATCGCGATTGGCTTCCTCCCCTTGCTAGGCTGGAACTGTGTGTGCAGCCTGGATGAATGCTCCACCCTACTCCCTCTCTACTCCAAGACCTACATCTTCTTCTCCCTCACCATCTTCTTCATCATCCTCCTGGCCATTGGAGTGCTCTACGGTGCCATCTACTGCCACGTACACAGGAGTGCACAGCCAGACTCCCAGCGCAGTCGCAGACGCTCCCTGGCACTCCTCAGAACTGTGATCTCTATTGTAGGGGTCTTTATGCTTTGCTGGGGGCCTCTGTTCCTGCTGTTACTGGTGGACTTCTTCTGTGTCTCCCGCCAGTGCGCCCCTCTGCTCAGCGCGGACTTGTTCATTTGCCTGGCGGTCCTTAACTCTGGCATGAACCCCATCATCTACGCCCTGGGCAGCAGCGAGCTGAGGAAGGTTATCGCCGGACTGCTGTGCTGCTGCTGCCTGAAGGCCGGCCTCTGCCGCCCGGACACATTCCTGTCCAAGGAGACCAGCAGCACCTCGGAGAGCAGGAGGGACAGTCTGAGGAACAGTTTTAACAAGGTCAGGAATCTGAGTGTGGCCTCCCCGCCGTCAACTCCACACAAGACTCGCAAGGCCCCCAAAAGGTACCGGCTTAGCTCCACCACCACCTGCCTGTCAGTTTCGAGTGGTTAGACCACAATGCGCTCCCCTCCCAAGCAAATAGCACTTGTGAGCAGTGATACACATCTACCGGTTTCCTCTGAGTTTTGGTTTGAATGTATAATCCTTTGCCATGAGATACTTGCACTGATACTTGCACACGCTCATAAAAGTAAATTGTGAAAAAAAGTGAATTCATCCTAGAGGTTGCAATAATACTATGGATAGAAGAAATGACACACACGTCTTATTTTTGGAGCATTAGGAGACATTCATTTCTTAATCCGTTCCAGCATTTTATTGTGTAGTTTGTGCTTCCTGTGTTACACTGTACTTGTTGTTACATGTCAAAATGATGTCCAATTATGTATTTTTTAAAGGTTTCTAAGGCAGATTATTTACAGTAATTAATGTATATATATCTAGTATATAAGAACAGTCATAGACATGTATAATGTACAGAGCAGAATAGCAGAACAATAGAAACATTTCTATATTTCAGTATTGTGTTGTAACAATTTGTTCTAAGGCGGATGTTTTATTTCTAGAGAACTGATGAAAATATAAATAAAAGGCATTTTACTTTTATAATGAATAAATGTTGTATTTAATAAGTAGACTACCACCGCTCTCCTCTAGAGGGAGTCATACTATCAAAGCCTTGGACTGGCTCCTGTGTAAAGACCAAATGATGCAAAGTGCGTTTGTTTTCCCAGTATGAAAAGGAATATTCTACTGAACTCTGCGTGTATGTTGAATAGCTTTCTAATTAGGGGTTCAAGCCCATAGGGCTGAAACCCGACTGTTTTTGTGCTGGTTAATATTAGGGGTTCTTGCCCCTGTTATGGTACTGGTACTATATTATCATTGTTTTTCTCCATCGCCTCAATTTCCAGTGAGATTGTAAAAATGACATTAAACATTAGACATTAAACTTTGCACAATGGTCTAGTATGGCCTCAATTAGAATAAGAAATATGACCCCCATTGGCCAGATTGGGGCTCTATAATTAAAGATCAAAAATAGAAAGTTTAAAGGGCTGTATCTTCCACACTGTCCGATTATCGTGAAGCTTGGAACACGTACTGTATGTATCTGACCTTGATCTACAAATTTGCATCTTGGACAATCAAAGTCCGCTGTGGTGGAAAAGATAGTTCATTCTTGACAAAACGTTAAGACTATAAGATTAGGAGGCTGTACATATGAATTTATTCAATCCGTAGGTCAGATGCATCTAACCACGGAAGGGTCTCTCCCTGACAGCATTCCAGCGAA
>OMOT01026301.1:0-14150 GCA_900312575.1 Acanthochaenus luetkenii | reverse complement strand
TTAGGACACTAATCTAGTCTCTTTTATGCAGAAATGAAGACAGAGTCAACGTGTGCCAGAGGGATAAGGGCTACGAATAGAGACACATACAGTAGAAACACAGTGTTAGCATTGTCACAAAAAGCAGCCTCTGACCCTCAGGTAAATGGAATAGAAAAATCATTCATTTAGCACATGGAACGTTTTAAATCCATACCGAGCAGATAGTAAACAGTGTCTTTGATCAATAACATTGCATGAATTAACACCCATAGCCATGGTGACATGGGACATTAGGTAAACGTAAGTGGTTGGTATCATATTACCATTTTAGAGACAAACTGTGAGAGGGCAAGCCCTTTAAATAAGCAAGACTGCACAGGTGTAATTACCCTGCTATTGATCCATGGGTAATAAATGCCATCATAATCATGATCAAATGTGCTACACCCGGGAAACAGCTGTTCACAAGAGCCAAATGGCTGCTCTGCACAAAAAGACATGATACACTATTTGTTGTTGACAGGTACAGTACCTGCAGTACTAACACTGGATAAGACATTGTTGGTGACCTGTAGAAAGCTTCTATCTACAATTTTGCCAGTTTTATTTATTTATTATTTTATATTATTTGTTACTTGAAAGCTGACATTGTCTCCTGCGTGTTAAAAGATACAAGAACCATCAAAATAGTTAATGACTCTGGGCCTAAGCATTTATTGATCCCATAATATATGTCACTTGGTGGAAGCCTTACAGTACCATTGCATACCTTTTCACTGTGAGTGGTACATTGATGAATTGTAACATGTCAAAAAATGCATGGTAGCCAACCAGCAAGTTTGTCTTGGAATTGTTGGAGAAAATTATTTTCGGTTGTCACTGCATGAGGAAACCCCAGACTTTGTACACAACACAGGGCGACAATTCAAAGAGAAGCTAAGCTGTATGTGGGTACCAAAGACAGAGACCAGCTGAGCCACTTATAGCACAGCTACACAAGATAGAGCCATCTCCACCAACAGCAAGCCTGCAGCTACTCTAGGTAAAGCCACAAAGATAGGCTAGGGTGCTGATATAAAGGTCATTTTGGAGGGGCCTTAAATCTGTGGAATAAAAATGTAATCGATTGGTGGAGGAAACTTGCCTGTGTTGTGGGTAATGTGCTGAGATACCAATACTAGCAGTAAATCATGCACTTCAGTGGCAACACACATGGTCACACAGCACATGGACCAGAGCTCACTGGAGCAGCAAAGCCTGCACATGGCCAGGTACAGAAGTCTGCTCAAACACACACATTCAAACACACATACGCATATACACACACACACACACTCACACATTGAGGCACACACACGTACATACATACACACACACACACATAACGACACATAACACACACTCAAAAGGAGGCAAGACCTTAATATCAGAACAAAAATCATTACAATATCAAGAGACCAGGAAATCAGTGATGACTGGCTTACATTACAAGACTTCAAAGAAGTGATGGGCTATAAACATAAGAACAAGGAATGCTGTTAAATGTAAATGTAATTTATGTAAATGTTAAATGCTTTTAAAAAAAACTGGTGCTCGTAAGCACAGGGAAAAACAGGTCACCCAACTTTGTTCCTGCATGTGCACAACGACAAACGACAAAGTATAAGTATACTGTGAGCACAGTTGTGCGCTAGGAGTGGGAATCACCAGAGTCGTCACACTACGATATTATCATGATACTTGAGCCACAATATAATATTATTGTGATTTTTAACAGTTTACGATAAGACATATTGTGATATATTGCGATACTGTATTACCTTTTTTGACTGCAAATTATATTCCCAAAGGAAAACTTGTCTCTAGTTTGCAAAACGTGAGTAATCAGTTGCCAGTCCTCTATGAGGTAATGTGCAGTTATAGTCACATAGGAATCCACCGCCCTTGACGTCCATGCATCGCAGGTCAATGCAACATTTTCTGCTGTATTCAATGATTCCTCAACTTTAAGCTTCACCTCTCTGTAGAGCTTTAGTACAGCTGTGTCGGTTTTATTATCCTATTACCAAAAGGTGGAGGAGTGACTGGGTGTGTCTTAGCCACCCTTAGCCTTGCCCATATAGATTTTTTAATGGTCTGGAGGCTTTTTTTTCTCCCAGAGTAGATGCCAAAACTAAACTTGAGGTTTAGTTTATCTTTCAAGGTATAATTTACCCTAAATCGATATTACCTCCATTTTGGAAACATTCCACCCCTACCTGAGTAAGAAAATATGTTTTTTGTGCATATAGCTGCTTCAGAGACGTTGATATAGAATGTCGTCCTTAAAAGTAAAAGTATTCCCCCTATGACGAAAGTAGGGAAAACACTCACCTCCGGGTCCCATAGAGCAGCACGCTTCAACTCTTGTGAAAGTCAAAGTCAAAGCAATGAAAGTAGCCGGGGACACGGAGAGCAAGTGAAGTGAGAGAGAGAGAAAGACAGAGAGATAGAGGCGATGCCTCTGCCGTTGCTGCGGGCTGGGAACGTTAGGCGGTGCACTTGCGGGACATGCCAGGAGATGAGCGGGAGGATGACAGTATTTTCTGCCAGGAATGGGGGACTGGTCAGTGGCTATTAGCCGAAATGTTGGCCGATCCGGACTCCTGCATCACCAGCAGTCCAGCCTCAAAGCTTTTTTGACACAAATGTCCTAAAAACTTTTTTCCTGTTGCCAAAGCCTAACTGGAAGAAGCAACCCAAACCACAGGGACCAGGAGGGCAACTTTCAGAGAAGTAAGTAACGTTAACGCTAGCTAGCTAACGTGTTTTTGACCTAGGCCAACGTGGATAATACTGTATGTTACCAAGTTAAAGTTAAGGTTGCTAATGGAGTGCTAAGGATGTCTGCTACAGCTGTGACTAATGTCTCCAATTTCTAGTTTTGGAAAGGGATGCATGCATATTAATTCCACATTTAGGCGTCTAAGTCATAAGAATAACATGGAAATTATGTTTTAGGGTGGCCTTTCCCTTTAACAGGCCTAATGGTATCTGATGTTCTCTGATAGAAAGCACTTAAACTCTCTACATTATGTAAGAGCTTTGCCAAGGAACACAAAACGCATATGAGGTGAGGTCTCCATCTTTCTGGATGGCAGTGGCTGACAGAGACCTGTCTCCATCCAAGGGAAAGTATCCACAGGAACCCACAGTCCTGACAATTAAAATCACAGAGAAACAGAAGATGTATTGAAAAAACTGGACAGGAAATGGCGGGCGGGAGTACATCCTGCTTTTACAGATGTACTGTAAACAGGAGTCATGGCTCCTCCTTGCTGTGAGCGTAAATTGTGGAGTGGAAGCTTTTCCCACTTCCAAAGGCCGTCAGCTGAGAGCAGTGATATTGGAGCAGTGAGTGCTTAGAGTGGGACTGCATCACCTAAAAACAACAACAGAGGCTCCGCGTTCTCCTTATCTGCATTTTTCATATCCACACTTCCTCTAGATATGGCGCACTAAGTATGAAGAGGGTCTGCCTCCTCGGCTCCCCTAGGAGCAAGCAGCAACTTCACTAGCAGCAGACCTTTATATATATTCCAAGCAAGACTGACCTGGTTACAGAATGCCCTTGGGAGTGTGAATTAGCATCTGAATACAGACACTGCTGTAGCCGAGTGAAGACAGGCCTGGCAGAAGTGGCAGTACTGCTGAGACTCCATTCACAGCTCCCAAGCAGCCCAGCCAGCACGCTTCAGACCATGAGTACGGAGAACACAGAAAGAGAGAGATAGAGCGAGAGAGAGAGAGAGAGAGAGAGAGAGACGTACAGAGAGAGAGAGAGAAAGAGAGAGAGAGAGAGAGAGAGAGAGAGAGAGAGAGCTCCACTCTTAAATATCTATCCTAAAAGGGGGCCCAAAGACCAGCTGCACTGTCATCTACACAGTGAGGGCAGGGAGCACTGCTCTAGCACCCCAGCTTTATCTAAGCTGACAGCTATAAATGTACCAAAATGACACCCAGGATATGTATCTTACAAAAAGATCTATGCTCAACTGAGAGCAGTTTGCAACATAAGTCATGCTGAATTTTATATCAGTGTTTCCTCTACTATTGTGCAAGCAGGGTGGTCCTGCCTACAGAGGGACCAATCTTATTCCACTGCTATAGCCCCACCTAAAAGAGAAGGATGGTGGCCACTGGACAGTTTGTGCACATATCCATCACGCACCCCTCATAGCCTTGTAGCCTGTATTGTTTCTGCTCTACATGTAGAGCCTTTTAATTTTTAGCTGGTCACTTGCACTTTTGCACTTTCATGTCAAACTTTATTTGATTGATTTGGATTTACTGTTTTTATTTTACTTTATTGTTTTACTCTGTCTCAATGTGATTTAATGTATTTTAATGGCTTTGATGGTGTATTTGATTGTTTTTACTGTGGATTTTATGGCGTTTTTATGTCTGGAGCACTGGACCAAACAAATTTCCCCATTTCATTCCAATTGAAATACTTACATTTTTGTTTCAATTAATCAGTCTTAACCATATCTCTTAGAGAAGCTAAATAAATATGCATGTTTAAAAAACTGTTGTGTGAATTAGAGTAACTGTACAATATGCTGTTACTAGTGGAAATTATACAAATATCTCAAATTACATTAACAAAATGGCCAAAGTGCAAACATCACAGGCATACACCAAATGCAAGGTGATATGTGGCTATGTAAAGAAGTGTATTTGTTCACAGTAGCTTTAACTGTCCGCGGCCCCAATTATCCTCAATAATAGACTGAAGTCTTATTTTTGAAGAATTGATGGCAGCTTCAGGGACCAAGAGTGCCGTAGCATTAGGTCTACTAATTTTCAATGCGACATGAGAAACCCAGAGAAAACAATCATATCTCCAAAGCTTCAATCCACTACAAGACAATCTAGCAATGCACCATGGGAATACAAATACAAAGCCTAACCCCAAACTTAACCCTGGCATCCACCTTCAGAGGAAGTCCTCTCTTCACTTTATCATTCCACTCAAAATCAATTATCAATTCAAAGAGATGTAAGGGGCAAATCCAACTCCCTAAGTCAATTCAATGTCCCACAAATCATTTGTGCCAGTGGAACAAAGTCTGAAGTTCCCATAAATCCCAGGACATTATACCACCAAAGTTCCAAGTCTTAAGATTGTCTCCACCACAGAATTGAAAGTTAAACCACTGTTCCTATAGTTTGGGATTTTGATTAGCAAAAGAAGAACATGATGAAACTTTCAGTTATCATGCTGTTAGAATTGTAACTAACAGCATGATAATAAATGTTGATATCAATTGTAAGTAATAGCAAAACACTAACATTCCGATTTCCACTAACATTGTTTATTTTGATTGCAGGCTAACGCTGTAGCAGCATTTAGGACTAACTATTATTACACAATATATGTTTTTTTTAAATCCCAGGTGCTTCTTTCTCAGATGTTATGACCATGTGATGCATATAATCACTACAATATCAAAATGACACTTTGACAGATTATAAGGAGTAAACAGTCATACCCCCTGCCAGGATCTGCTGCTCCAGCTCAGCCATCTGTTTCCTGTAGGCCCTCAGTGCTGCTTCCTTGAACGTCGGACGAACACGCTTCTTGGGTGGGGCCTCTGCAGGCTTCTCCTCTGGAACATTTTTGTTTTCATCCTCCTGCTGTTGCTCCACTTTTTGAGACACTTCGGAGGCTTCCTCCATTATCTCCTCTACCTCCTCTAACTCCTCATCCCCCTCTTCCATCTCCTCTGTCACATCATTGTCCTCTATCTCATCTGGTTCTTCTATGTCCACGTACTCCACCATGGCATCATATTCAGCAGTGTTCTCAGTCAGTTGGGTTTCATAGTCCTCGCTGTACTCTTCATCAAATCGCTCGTCCAAACTGAAATCATATTCCTTAACACACGCCTCTTTGCTTGTCTCATAGTCTTCTAAGGCCTCAAAATCCTTATCATTGTCTTGAGACGCCTCAATATAATTGGACACAACATAGTCCTGAGAAGTCTCATACTCCTGCACTGGCTCATCTGTTTCCTCTGCTTCGTTGGCATTAGTTATGTTCTCCAGGTTAGCTAGCACCTGCTCCATCACCTCAACATAGTGAGTCTCATTGTCCACTAGCTGTTCCCTATCTTCTGCCGCTGCCGCTGCATCTGGTTTCTCTTCCTCTGCCTTGTAGTAGAACGGCTCTGTGTAGACATCTGAGTCTATGGTCGTGCTAGAGTCGTTAGAGGTGGACAGTGTGCGGAAGCGGCCCATAAAGGAGGAAGAGGAGTTGGCGGGCTCCTCAGAGGGAGCAGGGGTACTCTGAGAGCCAGACTTCCAGACAACCTCCAGGGCCGACTTGGCCCTTTGCAGTGTAGAGCCAAAGCCAAAACCAAAGGACTTCTCACTGAGATCTATGCTGAGCCTGCTGCTCCAGGTCTTGGGCACCTCCTCAACCTTCTCTGATCGAATCTCACTCTGACTGCGGTACATGGTCGCAGATTTATTCTGGGTCTGGTGAAAGCTATGATTGACATCCAGTTCAGGGAATGTTTCCTTGGGAACTGCTTTAGGGGCTTCCTTAGGGGACCCTTTAGGCACTTCCTTAGGGGCCACTTTAGGAGCCTCCTTGGGGGCCACTTTAGGAGCCTCCTTGGGGGCCTCTTTAGGAGCCTCATTGGGGGGCACTTTAGGAGTCTCCTTAGAGGCTCCCTTTGGGATTTCTTTAGGCGCAACTTTAGGAGCTTCTTTAGGGGTCACTTTAGGGGCCTCCTTAGATGCTAATTTAGGGACCTCCTTTGGGCACTCAGGGGTCCATTTTGCAGCTTCTTTGGTAACCTCTTTAGCTGTAAGTTTTGGACCCTCTTTAAGAATAACTTGTGGGGGCTCTTTAGCGATGACTTTAGGGGACTCTTTAGGAGGCTCTTTAGGGGTTGCAACAGGGCTCTCTATTGGTGTTATTTTAGGGCTCTCTTTAGGTGACTCTTGAGGACTTTCTTTAGGAGTCAATAACGGGCTATCTTTTGGGGTCACTATAGCAGTGACTTTAGTGGCCTCTTTAGAAGTGAATTTAGATGTCACTTTAGTCACTTCCTTAGGGGGGGGCTTAGTAGCCTCTTTAGGTGTGAGTTTAGGACTCTCTTTATGGATACCTTGAGGAGATTCTTTAGCTGTTGGTTTAGGAAGGTCATTAGATGACTCTTTAGGAGTTGCTTTAGATGTCACTTTGGGTGAAACCTTAGCAGATACCTTAGGGCCTTCCTTAGACAATATTTTAGAGTTTTCATCATTAGAAGCCAATTTTGTCGCCGTTTTATGTGTCACTTTGGAAGAAGCTTTAGAGGCATCTTTAGATACCACTTTAGTGCTTTCTTTAGTGATCACTTTGCATCCCTCTTTAGATTGGCGAACAGATGTTTTGATGACAGACTCTCTTTCTGTGATAGGAGGAATGATGTGGGTGGTTATAGGTGGCAGGGCGGAGTCTCTGTCAAGCATCATGAAATCTTCATCCCCTTCAAATTGTAAATCAACCTCCTGGCATTTAGTGATGTTCTCTGGGAAACCAGGGATGGTTGATGGGTCAAAGGGGCTGCTGACCTCTATAGAGGCTTCCAGGCCAGAGTCAGCACCTTGCTCCAGATGATGCCAGTCTTTCCAGGGTGAGAGGTCACCCTGCAGAGAGAGCTGGGAGCCACTGTAGTGGCTTCTGTCCCCAGACATGCAGACAAGTCCATTGCTCACCCCACTGTCAATAGTTTCTGTGGTCTCAACCTCATTGTGTTCCACATAGGGTTGATTCTCCTGGCTGAGTGGGTGGCTTGGGCTTGCATACCAGGAGGAGGCCATGTCCTCTTGTTTCCTCTGCCACAGTTCCTGATCTGAGGAGGACAGCAGGGAGCAGCCATTAGCCCGTGTAAAGTACTGACTCTCTGAGAAGTCTTCAGAGTATGACTGGCAGAGCTTTGAGCAGTCAGACTCAGAGCGGCTGAGTTTAGGGGTGGAGTATTCACTCTGGGAAAGCCAGCCAGGGGTCAAATCAGCGTAGTATGCCTTTGTATGCTTGTCTGGGTCATCATAAGAGTCATCAGCATAGTGCACTGAGCCTGAGTACCCTGCTTGATCTCCTGACCGGCTATGGTCATGGGACCTCCTCTTCTCTGATTTAATCTTGTGAACAGGCTTTGAAATCACCATTGCATATTTATTTCTGCTCAATTCATCTAACTCTTTATCACTGTCCATTGAGTCCCAGTCATCACTCTCCACTACTTTATCCTTTCCTGATACCTTTATATCCATGCTTTCATAGGTTTGTGAGGAAGACATTGCTTTGTCTTTTCTCTCCTTTCCATCATAAGTTAAGCTATCAGTAGAGACCATAATACCTGTCCCTTTAAGTTTATAGCATTTTTTCAAGACTAAATCCCTATCTTGAGGTGTTGCAAAAATAACAATAATAGGGCGGGGTTTTGCATTGGAACATTCTCTTTGTTGCCCTAACCTATGAGCTAGCTCTATTTTAATTGATTTATTGGCATCAATAAATCCCATTTTGTCCTTCAGTATTTTATATATAACACTCTCAGTTTTCTCTGACCTTTCCTCAGGAACATTGATGAACCTCAGTGTTGAATTATTGGCCTGGTGGCTAATCTGTTTTATGTAGTCATGGATGTCACGTGTTTCTCTTCTGGACTGGACAAATCCTGAGCGAAGCTGCTCAATCTCACTCTGAACTACTTCCACACTGCTGGAGATTTCATCAATAGAGCTCTTCAGGGCATTTACATGGCCGCGCAGCTCAGACAATTCTGTCTCTATCTGGCTGATCCCCTGAAGCTCCTTAAATATCATCTCCATGACATCCTGGGTCTGGCTGATACACCCCGTGGAGGAGGAGCCAGGCTCCAGGGTGGAGCTCTTCTGCTGCCGGCCGGCACGGTCCAAAGACTTGCTCCGGATGCCCAAGGTCTTCCTCCAGTTGCTCACTTCGGAGTCTGAGGAGACGCATTCCTGACTCTTCTTCCATTTCCTTAGCTTACGTAGGGCGCCCAGCCGGAGTGTTTGTAGACTGGAGCGTTCCACCCGCTCACCCTCTGAACTACCATCAGAGGGAGCCAAACTGATGAGGCTCTTCCTGTTCCGTCTTACTGGCATAGTGTGTGATTTATGTTCATCCAGTCTGCGGACAGGTTTGGTCTCACTCAAGGAGTCAGAATGGCTGCTATCAATTGAAAGAACCTCTGGAAAAATACTTTCATTATTATTCAAAAGAAGAGAGTTTTTGGGGAGTCCGTTTGCTATAGCTACACGATAACTGAATGTGGGTGAAAGGGATGAGCAGTCGTTCTTGCTGTCGTCTTCTTCAAGCGATATGTTGCGTGCCGAAGAGCATTTGGAGATCTTTTTAACAGTGGTCTTCAGCGTGGTAGAGAAAGTTAGACTATGTGCTTGCAAATCGGTGGTCAATTTGGGCTCTTTATTTTCGCTTCTCTCTTTCTTCTTTATTTGGTTCACCAATTTCTTTGTAAACATTCCTTTGCAAATATTTTCAATGTAGGATGATATGGTTTTGATTAGGGCAGAAACCATGGAGGGAAATCTTGTAGAGTGTTATATTTCATGTAGTGAAGGAGAAGTTGGCTGAGAATACAGCGTTGGTGAGCCAGGCACAGTCAACCTGTGCTTGACAGTAGAAGCCCAGCTCAGAATCACTAAAACCCCAGTTTGAGTGGAGACTCACAAATACTTTTAAATCCAGTGGCCGTCTTCAATACAAGGTGCATCTCTCTGAAATAAATAAAAAGAGAGAATAGTTACTTTACAATTTGGTTGAAGATGCTTGGCTCACACTCACTGTTAAACACAAAGCACAACAATTAGGCGTGCACTATATTGAGAGTCATTAATTTGGCATCAGTGAGGTGGAACTGTAGTTAATCTACCCGTTAAATATTAAACACAAATTATGTTTGCAGTCTCACAGTGAGCAATCCACAAAGCTATCACTATGCAAAGAGACTGATGAGAATAAGACTCAAACAAAGAACAATTATTTGGTTTTATTCAATTAACACTTATTTGTGAGGCATTACAAATCCCACAGGGCATCCTGGTCACCTATTACCGGATCACCAATCACTTTTGCACTGCTGTACACCTTTGGTGCTGAGAGATTGAGAGAGAGAGAGAGAAAGTATGCATGTGTGTGTGTGTGTGTGTGTGTGTGTGTGTGTGTGTGTGTGTGTGTGTGTGTGTGTGTGTGTGTGAGTGTGTGTGTGCATATGCATGTGTGTGCATACGTATCGGTGAGCTACTGGCCAAACTGATGTACCCAGTTTCTACAGTAGGAGATGGTCAATTATTCTAATCACTTCAGTACTCCAATGCTCTGTTAGACAGAGTCCCTGTGGAACACAGGAGTGCCGTAGTGTAAATGTACAGCAAACTAAACCCTGATCATGCTTCAGCAGTGTCTTAATGATAAACAAATAGCTAGCTTGGATTTAAACGTCAAATCTCGGGCGTCAAAATGATACAATACAATAGGTGTCTGGGCTGTGATGAATAATGCTGAAGCTAAATAACCTGGATGATATTTGGGTTTCATACACCGGTGCGCTTAGCTATGCTCTCTGGCTAGCTATACTGTCAATTTCTCCAATTTAAACATTTGATACATTTTCCATTTATCGATTATGGTGGTGATGATACTTGTGATGCTTTATTTAGATGAGGAAGTTAATGACATATATTGTAGCCCATTTGATTTCCCAATCACTGATAACTTGAATGGTTCAGCGCCTGTACTGAATCATCAGTGATGTGTCTACTGTATATTTAGGACAGACTATACAGTCATGGAGAGGACACAATGGCTGGCTGAGGAGCACAGAACAGAGGCCAGAGACCTCTTGAGTCACAGTGCATCGTGTTGAACCTTGAACAGCTTGGACTGGCTGTTTGAGGTGTGTATTTGCTATAGCGTTGAACTTGCCAACTGAGTGGAAAGAGGGATGTTTGTTGTGCAGAGGATTTGACAGCTGCTCCACATTAGTTCTAGGGTTTAGCGCCTGATGACCACAGAGACATGCTCACTTCAAGTGAGCTGTGAAACATAGCGTCACAGTTCGCTTTTACTGCTGGGCTCTGAAGAAGGTCCAGGCATCAGCAAATAGACCTTGAGGCTAGGTTGCCATCCAGCGTGGATGTTCAACCGCTGCCAACACTGTGCAACTGAATGAATCCAGGGGCTCAACTATTTGTTAGCTTCATCGGATAAGGTGTGAGGCAGACCTGGGGCTGGAATGTTTGTTGTACAAGGCAAACATTTTTGTAACAAACAAAATTCGGATGAAACATTGGGTGAGCTGCAGCTAATATGCCTTATAGAAAACATAAGGATCTAAGCCGTCTGTCACTTTTAGATGGTGTGTAAAGTGCTTTGACCGTTTCTGTTATTGTATCACCTGTCAATTAGACTGTTTGAAAATGATGTCATACAATTGTCCTAGTTAAGTAAAACATCCAAATTTGCCATTATAGTATTGAAATGGCAATTGGGTGAGCTGTAATTAAACAATATTTTATGATATGAGGAGGTTCATGACTCAGACCTATCGTAGATTGGCATAAAGCCAGACCTTAAGGGCAGTTTTTCATAACTGATGGTTCACGACCCCAAAAAAGCACACCAGATATTGTGATATTTATAACTGCTTATTGTGAACATTTGTGCCAAAATCATTTATTTTTTACCATTACTCATACATACTCTTTTCCAGCCACACCCAGGTTAACATTTCTACTGTACATTTACAGTACATATAATGTATAATAAGGGAGAAGTCCAGTGCAACAGTCTACTTCTGTTGTCCAATGAGCAGTTGAGGGTTAAATATCTTGCTTAAGAGTACCTTTAGTTGTTAGGGGAGGAGTGTGACTGACGTATTCATTTTATTTTCCTCGCTGGTCCAGGGATTCCAATCAGTAAAACAATTCACAA
Organism: Acanthochaenus luetkenii; assembly: GCA_900312575.1. Lineage (NCBI taxonomy): Eukaryota > Metazoa > Chordata > Actinopteri > Beryciformes > Stephanoberycidae > Acanthochaenus > Acanthochaenus luetkenii. The sequence continues at coordinate 2,152 of OMOT01026301.1, read as the reverse complement.
ATTCACCTATCTAACCTTTAGGCTACTGACACTCCATCGGTGTGCCCCTTGGAAACCTCACAAAAGCAGGTGTTAAGGAATGCCAATGATTTCCATTGCTTTTTTCAAAACAGTCCGTGCTTTCACATAGTCCCTCCAAATAGCCACAAAGCTGCATGTCCCTGAGGTTATCCACATGCTGTAATACTGTACATAAACTGTGAACTTTTTTCCTTTCAATTTCAATATTTATTTGTGTCAACTGCATGGTGCACACTCAGACAATACAAATAATTAAGAGGTGAGAATTGTGAGAATCAGTTGAATTGAACTAAATTACTTTTTTTTTTTTTCTCCTCTTGTCTAAACTTCTTGTTCTTTCTTGGCTTACTGGTTTGCCCCTGGTAATGTCACAGCTAAAAAAAATTACAACGCAGGGATTCTTCCAGGACCTTAAATAAATAATCTGTCATTTTAATTTTAAAACAAATGTCCGCTTTGCTACTCTCTAAATATGATTAATATAACACAATAGTGGTTCACTCTATACCCAGTTCATAAAATATTTTACATTTGCTACATTTACTGTTCTAAACACCCAGTGTTGGGTAGGTCTTTCCTGGGTCAAATCTTCTGGCTCACAGGAAGTAATGCATTTTATGTTTCCGGTAGCAGCAACAATGTTTTTTTGGGGGAATAAATAGAAGAACTGGGTAGTTAGCATGAGCAGCGATAGTCACCGTGGTGAGCAGACAAATAAAATAGCACCACCTACAGAAATTCAAACTTCATCAACAGAAAATCCAAGGAAAAATACGTCACAGTACTGGACACACTGTTTGAGTGCAAAATTGGGAACACATTTTAGAAGAGTGTGTATTCATATCTTGGGGATGTTTTAACCTTTAAGAATGCCTTGGTTATAAGACATATTTATTTAGCTGTTTACTACATTGTGGTGCAACACCAGAGCTGATGTAAAATGTAAGTCTTATTGCAAACCTAGTTCAGATCTATTAAAATCCCAATAAATACCAAGGGCCAAAAAAATTACAAATTAAAAGCAGGATCCTGACCACAGGACATTGGGAAACACTCGTCTCAAAGCCTGCAGGCAGCCAATCAATGAGCCAGCCAAGAAGCGGGTAGCCAATCACAATTCCCACCAACAGGCAGGAAGTCAGACAGAGCTAATCAGAATCTCAGTGTGACTTTATGAACAAAAGCCAAAATCGAGATGACTCACACAGCTATCAACACCCTATCGAAACACAATCTAGTCAACTCTTTCTCTCATGTCTATTTTAAACAGGTTTTCACACACACGAGCCACCTGAACAAACAATTAACACACCACCTGAATAGTTAACTTTCTAAAAGTGACTGGCCCCTCACCAATCAAGCTGTTAAACTGGCACAACTAGCTCTCACACATCAATGAATACATTATCATATGTATCATGGTAATATCACAGCACATGTTGTTAAATCTTAGTTTATGCTGTTAATATCTAAGAATTTGTAGGTACTATGGTGCCATATTAGACACCGTTTCTTATTTATGCAACTACACCTAACATTACAGAGCTTAACGATACTTTTCACGAGTCTTATTGTATCTATTTATCTCAGAATGATGTACTTCCTTTTGTATATCTATATCATCCTTTGGGTATCTGTTAACCGGGTTCACAACATGTACAAGTACAAGTGTACTTGGCCCAATTTTGTTTAATTATGATTCTAAACACATACGCACATGCACATATTGTCACGTAATTCAACTTTGGACACAGGAGGTTCCAGGTATAACGAGCGGGTTTATTCCAGGCAGGAAGACACAGGTACAGGGAATCAGGCAAAGGAAACATGCAGACCGGAAAACTAGACTAAACATAGGCATCAACAAAACCCAGCCAAGACAGACAGGGGAACAGAGACTATATACACACTAGAGCTAAAGACAGGATATAACAGCTGGGGAACCAAGGGGCACGTGGGACACACACAGGGGCCCTCTGTTGGCCTAAACGGGCAACAGCAGAGGGCAGAGAGGGAAGTCGTGACAGTACCCCCCCTCTAGGCATGACTGCTGACGTCCCAACTGCTGGCGGAATTTCGTTATGAGGGGAGGATCCAGAATGTCCCGAGCAGGAACCCCGCGCTCCTCATG
>OMOT01026300.1:22354-37507 GCA_900312575.1 Acanthochaenus luetkenii | reverse complement strand
CCGCCTTGTGTTGTGGATCAGAACAACACTGAACTGAACTGAATCACTTCCTGAAAAGCTCAACTGAACAGAGAAATGAACGGAGCAGCGAGCGAATCAGCCGCGAGCTTGCCGGGAGGGGGCGGGACTGCCGCGAGCGAACGTGATTCGTCCCCTGCGAACCAGTTCTGCGCGTCACACAACGATTAGGTCATCGACAGCACCTCCGCATGAACCGTTCGGCCGTTTCAGTCATAGACATATATAAAGGTTAGATGACTCACCCGCGCTGCTGGCCAATGGAGACCGACATTGCCTCATGGCGGCCATCTTGCCACAGAGAGCACGCCCACTCATAACATGAATGTCTATGGTGCATGTACTATTTAAATAACCATAGCTTGCTCAAATTTTCAACCGATTTTCAAACGGTTTGGTTTGTTATAGACGTCAGAGATGTAGTTATGATACTGCATACTTGTAAAAAGCTGCATGTCCAAGCAGCCTGAATCATAGCCACGTTAATAACATTTGTAATAAACCAAACCGTTTGTAAATCCGTCAAGATTTCAGCGAGTTAAGAGTATTTTTGTTTGTGCAGATCTCTCACCTTACAACAGCTACCATAGAACGTACCAGAATAGTTGACTGTGGCAAGATGGCCGCCGGTGAACTACGCTGGAGACTCCGCCTTGCATGGTTTCAGTTCACTGAGTGAGTCGGACTACGCAGTACGCAGCCGGAGCTCCGCCCAAGCACTGAACGGTTCGGTGAACGAATCTTTTTAATGAACTGATTCGAGTGATTCGAGTCACTGAAATGAGCCGTTTTGCCCTAGTCATCACGTAGGCTCAGTTCAGTTTGTTTCAGTGGAAAATGCCTATCTGAAATGAAACATCAGTCTAGAATAGATCCGCATTATCGTCATGGATAGATAGCAGGTAATGGGATGTAAGTGCCATTAAAATAATGTGCATCATGAAAACTAACTGTAGCCTCTTCTATGTCATTTGGCAAAAGCATAGTGGATTAGCCCTATCCCTAAAAATCACTATAATCTCGATAGGGACATACAGTTTTGCTGTGATATTGAAATAATATCCCTCTAAAAATGATTGTAGGAATACTATAGTTATTTTTCTTTAGGAATATTACTTTGCTGCCTTGAGGTTACTGTTATATTACAAACAATACAGAAGAACAAAATACATAACAGATGAAGAGCACATGAACTTAAATACATATAGGGGTATTTTTAACCGAACAAACGAAAATACATATTCATCCAACAAATTAACAGTGCATAGTGGTTTTTGCCTTGAAGGCACCATGACTGAACCTAGACCTGGGGTAAAGGCAGGGGCACCGCTAGGAATCATTGGCCCCCAGAAATGTCAAACAAATGTACAACATAATAATATTAGTTCAAACTGATACAATACTAAATCTATAATCAGTGTCATGTTAAGTCAATCCCTATGTCGTCTTGCATTAACTGTTCATTTAGGCTAATAGCCTACTTAGTTATTGGATAAAATGCGTGTGTCCCTGTCAACTGCCAAAAACATATGCCTTGGGGTTTGCCAATAAATTAGACATTAATTATAAAATGTAAATATGAAATAATAACATATTCTAATAATGTGACGTGGAGTTTGAGTCTGTCACCACGTCAAAAAGTTAATGGCCGATGTTTATTCTAATGGCAACTTCCACTCATTTTAGTTAGCTCTACCCACTGCACGCACAGATAGATAGATAGATAGATAGATAGATAGATAGATAGATAGATAGATAGATAGATAGATAGATAGATAGATAGATAGATAGATAGATAGATAGATAGATAGATAGATAGATTACTATCCATCATGACTAGGCTGTTAAAGAGTAAGTCATGAAGTACAATGTATGAAGGTCAGGGAACGTCGCTGACGCCCACCGCGGCCACTGGTCGAGAAATAAAAAAAATAAAACATACTTTAACGGAATCCCATTGGATGAGAAAACCAGGAAGTGAGCGAGTAACCAATCCGCGGATAGGATAAAAGTCCTCGCCGGTTTGACAGCCCCGAGCGGAGCGGCAGCCTTGTACGTTGTGTTGGACAGTGTCCCCCATTGCCATAGTTGAATAGCTGAACTAATTGTCCGCCATTTAAACGAAGGACCCCGACATATTTTCACCAATGGCCGCCTACAAATTAGTTTTGATTCGCCACGGAGAGAGCAACTGGAACCAGGAGAATCGGTTCTGCGGCTGGTTCGATGCGGATCTGAGCGAAACCGGGGAACGGGAGGCGCGGAGAGGCGGGCAGGCCCTGAAAGGTACGTGAGCGCTGGGTGTTTTCCTTTCGCCGTCCACGGTCAAATCTCTGAAATCATTCCAAGTCAAAGTAAATACGATTGCGTAGCCGCCTCTGCGAGCAGCAGCGTCGACTCTGGTCCGGGTTCCCCTCTGCACGTTCACCCGACCAGTTCACCGTGTCGACCAGTGACCATGGGCTCCTGGAGGACGTGCGAAGGGTGCCGCTACTTTGATGATGGTTACACACGGTCATTACAGCGCCGTGTGCACAACAACAGGAAGCGTTTCTCAGAGAAGAGCACCAAAGAACAATCAAGCAAACCAGACTTAATGAACTGGTACTGTATCATGTAGGTTATTTGACCTATGACCCCCGTGCTCCTGTTTTGAGGTATATCTTGGACCTCTGCAGATGCTTGTGTTCTTTTCTAATGAAGAAAAAAATGTGTATGGTCCTCCTCCCACTCTTCTTCTCTTCTTGACTCCAGACCTTAGCCTATTTAAAAATCTATTAGAGGAAAAATCGACCCTAAAATACTTCAGACCAGGACCGGACTGGGATAATCATTCAGACACCCAGGAGTTATACACCCACATGTGTACACACACACACACACACACACACACAACACAGCATTACCCTGCGCTCACACCAGACGCGTCATGTCTTCGGTCGTGAGCTGACAAGCATGATAAACAATTTTCCACATTTCCCTAGCAAAATGTACCTAGTATATATTTCCAGAGTAATTACCCAAACTATTTTGAAGCTTCATCAAAAGAAATAGCCCGATTATTTAACAGAAATGCTATAAAATAATAACACAACTAGAGGCTGTTATTAATTTGATTAAATGACAAATCTAATTCATATCAGCCTCTAGTTGTGTTATTGACACAGTTTTTAAGCGTGAGAGCTTAACTAAAAAGCATCGATGCTGTGGTGCTGGTGATGCAGTAGTCCAGACTGGCCAACACTTCGGCTAATAGCCACTGACCAGTCCTCCATTCCTGGCAGAAAATACTGTTGTCTCCCTCATCCTGACATGTCCCACTAGTGCTGAGCCTAACATTGCCAGCCGGCGGCGATGGCGGCGGCATCGCCTCTATCTCTCTTTCTCTCTCTCTTGCTCTCCGTCTCCCCGTCTACTTTCGCTAGAGCTGAAGTGTGCTGCTCTATGGGAACCGGAGGTTAGTGTTTTCCCTACATCCGTCGTAGTGGGAAGAATTTTACTTTTAAGGACGACATTCTATATCAACGTCTGAGAAGCAGCTATATGCACAAAAAACATATTTTCAGACTCGGACGGGTGGAATGTTTCACAAAATGGAGGTAACATCGATTTAGGGTAAAGCATCCCTTTAAGACCAGTTGTGGTCTCTGAACCTTGCAGATGCCGGCTATGAGTTCGACATATGCTACACCTCTGTGCTGAAGCGGGCCATCAGGACCCTGTGGCTGGTTCTGGACAGCATTGACCAGATGTGGGTGCCGGTGCACCGGACCTGGCGGCTCAACGAGCGCCATTACGGTGGCCTAACCGGGCTTAACAAGGCAGAGACAGCTACCAAGCACGGAGAGGCCCAGGTGAAGATCTGGAGGCGCTCCTTTGACACCCCTCCTCCCACCATGGACCCAGACCATGACTTCTACTCTATCATCAGCAAGGTAAGACATCGGCTCTGCTTCAGTAAGGTCTATACACTTAACCAAAAGGCTTGGCACTGAACAGTTGGCCTGTGAGCAAATGAACGATTGTGTACAAATTCAGCAATCTGGTCAACTCTTACCCCAGACATAACAAGCAGAAGGTGAGATTGGAACTGAGCTCTGCAATTGGGCATTTAACCAAGTTTGTCATCATGGGATCATTGAGTGTTGCAGCAGCAGAAATGTCTTGGGTGTTCTGAGTTATGAGATTTAAGGTAATGTGTTTATGCCCTTGTTGTCTTGTTGCAGCACATTTATTTCACATTTTATTCTCTGTTGCGCCCAAAGTGAGTTAATATATGACGGACAAGAGCTAGGTATTCAGGGGTTCAAGTTCAAAGTTCAGTCAAGATGGGAACAAACTGATCAAAAGTCCCTCTGCATAGACGGGGGCCATTCACGAGTTGAGACATACGGTAGTAATCCTAGACTGGCGGTCAAAGCTAAGTTCATAAGTTGTAGAATTTTATGAATGAGCAAAACAGAAAGTAGCTGATTCTTTGATGTGTGCAGATGAAAACCACAATGCTTTTAAACAGTCTCACTCATTGGGTCTCGCACAGGAAGTTGCACTAGGACTCCTACTCTGATTCGCTCTGTCACGCTGGGACTCGCACTCCCCTTAAATCTCACAGTTGGACATCACTTTAGTCGCCTTCAGAATCATACACTAGGACACAAACTCCCAACTCAACCGTATGCCCCCTCTATTCCCACGTAAGTATACGGTGAGCTTCGGAGGAAGGAACTTGAAGAGAAAGTGACGCAAAATGCTGTTATTTATTTTACATACTGATGCTGCCCTCTCTGTAGGATCGTCGCTACGCGGACCTGACTGAGGATCAGCTTCCCTCCTGTGAGAGTCTGAAAGACACCATTGCGCGGGCGCTGCCCGTCTGGAATGAGGAGATCGCCCCTCAGATCAAACAGGGGAAGAGGGTGCTCATCGCAGCCCATGGAAACAGTCTTAGGGGCATCGTGAAGCACCTGGAGGGTAGGTGCCGCTATGTCATTTTAAATACAGGGCTTAAAGCGTCATGAATGCTTGGTAGAGGTTTGGGTTGTGTAGTTGCCTTGCCATGATGTAACTCCAAATATTGGCGAGATATCTTCAATAGTTGCTCCGTCGATAATCCAAAATAGTGTTTATTTCTCTCCCCGTAGACATACATTGCACAGTGAAACGAGTCTCGAAGTCACACTTTTAGCACACAAACTAACAGGAACAAAGTTGATTCAGTCTATGGGGAAAGAAACGGACGGCATGGTGGCTCAGTGGTTGGCACTGTCACCTCACAACAATATATACCGTAGTATAAAGTGTTTTATTTGTATGTGCTGCCATCTGCAGGTATGTCGGAGGAGGCCATCATGGAGTTGAACCTGCCCACAGGCATCCCTATCCTCTACGAGCTGGACAAGAACCTGAAGCCTGTGAAGCCCATGCAGTTCCTGGGAGACGAGGAGACCGTACGCAAAGCCATGGAGGCCGTGGCTGCCCAGGGAAAGGCTAAGAAGTAGAGCAAGGGAAAGGCGAGCCTCACCCTGCGTATTACGGCGTAGGTTGTCCTGAACAACTGGTCTATGATTAGTGTTTTTTCCTAAATTCTCATTTTATTTGGGGCTGGTAATACATTGAAGAGTATCGATTGATGTCAAAGGCAACCTCACTTGCATGGACAACAGGTGATGAGTGATGGGGATCGACCAGGGCCAGGAGAACTACAGCTCTCGAGAGATTGTAAATAATGTTTGCTAAAATGGCCCTTAATATTACAACCGTTTAGAAGGTATCACTGAACCGCTAAGTATAGTGTTTGCTGATGAGACAGTTTTGCTTATCGGAGCAACTACTGGGTACTTGAGTACTCTTGAGTACATAGTCATACTAATGGATTCGTTGTGTTTTATTACAGATAATTTTTTTGATTTTATTTGTTTGATTGGACAACTAATATAAATGTGATATTGTAGTATATTTTAAAGATTAATTTATTTAACTCTGAGGTTACAAAAGGGACCACTGCAAAGGGTGCGTTAGTTATTTCTCATCAAGGCATTTCACTGATGCATTCCAATTTATAAAGGAATGTAATTTTGCAATCTTTTGAGACCTGTAGCAATGCAATCTCATTCTCTTACTTCCTCTATCTAGTATTGGTGCTTGTGCTGTGCCCTGTATGGTGTCGCTATCTGTGGTATGTCTTACATTCTGTTTTTCCCTTCGTGTTTGATCAAATAAGGTCATCTCTGTAATGGTACCAGGCACTCTGCATTGCTATCAGCATTGCATTGTGTAAGTGACAACCCCATCATTTGGAATATAGTCTACCAGTTTCACATTACCATGGTGAAATGTGATTGCTCAAGATATATGGCTTAAATTGGACCCATCATCTTTACTCTGTATGACCACACCGTTGTCTTTTGGTCTCATAGTATTTATGTGTCTCTGGTACCTATTCCTAGAGTAATACCCATGGCGTTATGCAGCAGTGGTGCTGGTCTGGTCTGGGAATGTAGTTAGTGAGGACTTTGTATGAACTGTCCCATCATGTCTTATGTTGTTTCCAATAAACAAAAATGTAAGTTAATTCCATGTGTTGGTGAAATGTACACTGAAACCTGTGATGTAATAAATGTGCAATGATGTGCAAATCTGATGTGATCTTTAAATTAATTACTTATCTTGGTATTTTACTACTACTACTACTTAATGAGACAGGATCAAGAGTTACATTCTAATAACCAGACGTAAATATCACGCTTATTTTCACAGTGATTTGATGGAGTCGCCTGCGTATGCTAAAGTAAAGTCGTGGCCAACCAAACTATTAACTTGCCTAGACTTCTGTTTACTTAATACTTAGTTGTCTTTCTGAGCTGATTCACCCATTTCTAGAGAGCTAAATGTTCAAGTATCAGGAGCCAACTTCATATCAGCAGCCTAAGCAAATTGCTCGAATAATAGAAAATAATGCTTTGCAATTTGTGAAATAACCATAAGTCGTCTACTTCTCTCGGACCATCGGGAATTCCACCAAAATATAGGTTGTTATTCTGCAAAAGTAGCCATTTTCCTAATATTTCCAGATTTTTATTTATATGGAACGACTTAATCTCAACCATCTCAAGCAATGCAATTCCATGATAGGATTGCATTTTCCTTGGTCTTGTGAAGCCATGAACAAAAACTCAGCAGCCAAGCAATGTGAATATTGAGAAATTGGAAAATGTCTACTTCTGCGGAATCAGTTTAAAAGTGCATTTCGGCGCAATGACGACATACTGGACTCCAGGTTCCACAATGCAATTCGAGTGTGACTGCAGCAGGCGGGAGGAGTGACATGTTCATGAGATGATCTAAAAAGTGAACTGGGAGTCCGTTATCAACGCTAACTGGGAGTAGTGCCAGCCTGCCGCTTCCTGAACATGAGAAAAACAACAGAACGTCAAGGAAACATACAGTAAGGACGCCGTTTGCCTTCCATTGTTATGCTGCAAGCGTCACCTACACGTTAGCTAACTGAACAGCAACCTGCTAACTGTTAGTTAAGTTGGCTAGCGAGTAACTGACCTAACTACAGTTGCTGTCGCTAAAACCACCCTGCTTATCGGCGTGGTGATGTAACGTTAATGTTAACACTGCCGTGTTGTTAAGCTAAATGTGAAGGGACTGTGTTGTCACCATTGCTAAGCTAACTCAACATCGTTAGTCGTGTGTCGCTACAGTAGCTAGCGGGCTAGCTTCTCTTATTGCGTGAACGTGTCAGTAGTTATTACACATTGGTGAGTTGTGACCAAGACTGTCCAGTGATTCTACGGGAGGTCACATGTTTCACGTGCGTCGTCGACGCTAGTTGACGCTGTCGGGTTCTGGCCCATCGCTTCCATGTGTTGACGCTTAGCATCTCCCACGCTTGGCGGTAGCTGGTGTCCTACGTTGGCTAACGTTCGAGCTGGGTGTGTCATCGTAGCGCCGAAACGCGCTGTTGTTCTTCGTGTTTGTAGACCGCAGCACTCTTGTCGTCTTGAAAGACCGAGTTAACCTCGAATTTGGATGGGAAAAAATGCCCAGCCCCCCTTTTCTCGCTTTCTTACAGATCATGCTCGGATTACTTCTCTCCGAGGATTAAAGGTGGGTCAAAATGTCAGACGTTGCATCCACAGGTAGGCTATTGCCGTGTCGGTCAACAACAACAACAACAAGGCTGGGGTTCACTATTCAACTGTTAGGCCTATTAAAGTAACGACTGATTTTTATGATTGGACCAATTCCGTTTTGGGGGTGGTCGCAACGGACAGTCCGGGATGATAGTGTGTGGGTTGAATCTCATGAATCCCGATTCATTTGTGGACATCACGATTATTTAAAACATGTTTGACTTTTACGACTCAAAATCCTGACGGGTCTCGACATACTCCTGTAGTGTGATCAGTCAGCGACCCATACTTCATTCACGGAATATGGAAAGATGGTATATATGAGAGTATCCTATTTGAAAGTACCGTTGGTGTCAGATTTCGTGTGGGGAACTGCTTTACGGACATATTGTACGTCATTCCCGACCCCTATGTTCTCTACACGTGGACTGGAATAACAAACACAAGGAGCAGCGTGACACAGAACAAACCTCTGTTGCATTTTGTTTTGTGTTAAACAACAGTTTTCAGTCACGCTAATTATTCCACCGATTTACAACCAGGAAAGCTTTTAATGCGAAGGATCATCACATTACTTTACATTACGGCATTTAGCAGACGCTTTTATCCAAAGCGACTTACAGTACATATGGAAAGGAACGTCCACAAGGGATGGGCTGATGGAAACTTATATCGATACTCTCATACGACTCATTTGGTATCGATGCCCTTTGAAAAGTATCAACCTTGAAAGTTATTTTTAATCTAAAATGCGTCACTACGATGTGGAAAAACTCCCCAGCTCCCAGGTGTGTTGAAGGCAGCCTTACAATCTCCAAGAAGTGAGAAAGCAGCCATGACTTTACAGCTTACAATGTCCAGAGGTTTTACAAGACTGTTTTTCAACATATTCCAACAGAGCAAACTGATTTCTTGCAATCAAAGGCAATTCAGAACCTTTTTCAATTTCTGATTGTTGGTTTAATTGTACTTATTAATATATGGTTGTTTGTCTCTTTTGGTCATTTCTCTTCTGATACACTGCTGTAGTGTGTTGGTCATGTTAAATAAAAAGTACATTAATGTAACTGCTTTGGGGTCAGTTCTTAATGTAAACATTAATATTCTAATAATGCACCAGGTTAGAGGGTTCCTTGTACAAGTTACAGCATCAGTTCTCTGAGAATCTCTTTCATATCCAAGCAAAATTGGTATTGTAACTGAAATATCCCTAACCGATATTGAATCAAATCAATTTGGGAAATCAGTGGCAATACCCAGCCCTAGAGGTGTGTGGTTATTTTGTACAAATTGACAAATTCGTCATCAAATTTACAGAAAACATACTATATTGTGATATATATCGTTATCGTGATGTGAAATTACCCATATCGTGATTGAAGATTTTGTCCATATCGCACAGCGCTACTGGTACACATGCACACACACCACAGGATTATGCAAAGACTAGCCTCGATAAAATCAAACATGTTTGATTTAATCTATTATTAAGGATTTGCGGTCAAATAAAACAAACATAATGTATATTTGCTATAAAACAGTCATTAGACTAATACATGTTTTTTCTGTTTTTCAGTGGACGATTTCCCTTAGCAGCGGTGCTATCTATCTCAAACGGCCTCCTTTCTCCAGGAGACTCCAAGGAAGCCCTCTGAGGTCCCTAACCGGCTGTCGCACCCCATGCCCAGGAGAACGTTACCTCTGCAAAGCCCTGAATTATGCCATGGTGGCAGACTGAGTCCTCTGCAGCACCTTCCTCAAGCCCCTGGGCCAAACCATTCATCAAGGATTGTTCCAAGCGGTCCAGCTAACATCCACTCCCCCACTCCTATGAATTACAAAGTCTTTCAGTCCACACACCCCCGTTCCAGGAAGGATATAAGTAACAATTCCTCATCCTCCTCCACCAGGACTGAAATGGCCAAACCCAAGGTCACTTTATCTATCACAGGGAGGGAATATGGAATAACACAAAGACAGGAATCAATCAAGGTATTGTTTTGCTTTTTTATAAAATGTTTATTACTTTAGTTTAGTTTAGCTTCGATGCAGTGCTGTTGGAAACTCCATACATGTTGTCCAGCCCCACAGGCCCGCTACACCTCCATCCCTCACCCTTAGGACAGGTCAGGAAGGTCGCCCCCTGCCCTTTTCTGACTCAGAGTCCTGGAGTCCTGGTAACAGCCAGTGGTGCCCATGGCGCTGCCAGTCCTCTCAGATTACCCGATCTCCTGACAGGAGTTGTGGTCCACATTCACCCAGCATGCACAGCCCCATGGCAGCTCATCTGGTAAAGTGCTTCATGTGTTTATTGACACATCCTGTTCATTTTGGGGTTTGGTAATCGATGTTAAGCTATTTGTCTCTTAATTGCACGAGTGGTAGCCCTAGGCAAGCCAAGCTCATGGGGCTGGGACCCTCTTCCATTGTGTGAGGCAGGGTAATGTTCACTCCTGGAGAGCATGGTTTGGTGTTCTCAGCCTTGGTAGTAGTATTCTGAGAATACAAGCACAATTAGATCATAAGACAACAAGCATTTGTCAGGTGTAAACCAATTGACTGATTCGACTGCCAACTTGTTCATGTGTAAATATTTAAAAGAACCAGTTGTTCTGCATTTTTCAAGTAACACATGTCCCAGAGGAAGCTTTGTCTGCAATAGGATGCATATTTGTGCTGTCAAGTAATCGCAGAAACGAAACCGTGCTGTCATAAGAAGCAAACCCGTTTCTCAAGGACTCACTTTTGTTTTCTTAGGACCATGCTTCCCAACAACATAACGTGTTGTTTCACCTTGCAAGTGAAAAGTTAATTCCAGGTAATATTATCAATGTTTTTCCATATTATTGTGATAAATATAACATAAATGCTGATAGCACTCTAGGTTGGTTTTGTATTGACCATTTACATATACATTTGTAAAGGTACTTTTTGTAAAATATGAGTACAAAAATGTCGGTATAGGTATATGAATTAGGAATGAACCCATTGTATTTTTTGGTACTGCTTACACATATTCTGATTACTGAACTCTCCCCATTGCCCCTCTCTGCTTCTCAATCTTAATGTTCTCAAATCCCTTCTAGCTCTCTTTCGCTATTTATTTTATTTATTATTCATTTTATTTATTTCACTAGTACTATGGTCACAGGAATATTGCATGTTTGCTCTCCTTACAATTGGTTCCTTGTAATTTCCTGTAATCTAGAAATGAAGGTTATTCTACAGTTGCATTCATTGCAAGTCGCTCGGGATCAGAGCATCAGCTAGTATTGGCAGATAAGTAATAAGCCATTACTTTTACTAAACAAGGTCAACTCAGATTATTAGTTTGGCATCATTGGGCAAATTGAGATACAGTGCATTTTTCTCCAGGCAGAATTTGAAGTTGTTTGGTTACTGCTACACATGACTTTTGGTAACAGATTGTAGTATTGGGAAAGTATCTGATACCGTACTCTATTTTCACCAGGTATCAAACCTATATTAAATTCCAGTATCTGTATCAGAGCATCCTTGGAATTAACACTGAATATTGATAAATGAAAAGTTATTGTTGATGTCCTTTTCTCTCCACACCTGAAGGCTTGAACTGCTTACCTATGAAGAGACACAGGGAATCTGAAATGTGTGACACTGCCAAGAAACGGTGTCTCTGGGACAAAAGTTCTGGCCCAGCACAGACGCCAAACTGCACTGCTGGCAACTCGCTCTGCCTGTCATTGGTGTCTCCGCCTTCATCAAACCATGTGTCAGACTTGGAACTGTCACCCAAAACCACATATGGCCACCTGCACACGGAACCGGCACCTGGCCAATCGGTATGGTTGTCATCCACACTTAAACCCACCCAGTCGTCATGCTCATCACTGGCACCCACGCGTTATTTGGCCAGTCAACCATTGTCGGGGGTAAAGCCAGCCTATATGAAGCATACCCTTAATCCCATTGTGAGGCTGAATGAGTTAAGATCACCTTCAAAGCCAGTTAAAAGTTTGAATAAAGAGGGTGAGGAAAAGAAGAAAAGGAATAATCCAAGCACTATATTATCCTCCTTAAAACAGTTTTTAACAAGGCAAAGGGTTTCCCACAAGAACACTGGTAGCTCCCATAATACTCCATTGGACAGCCACCGAACTGGTCATACTCATAATACCCCAGTCTTACAGGTCAAGTCCCTGAGCAGGGATGATACCAAAGGAAATTCTACGGTTGGAGAAAGCAGCGGCTCAGACAGTAGCACTCCCAAACCAGCCCCAAAACCAAACTCTGGTTCTCTGAGCTGTCGCATGATAGAACAAAACAGAACCACTCGACCACGGAGACCCAGAGTAATCCCCAATGACATAGATGAACTTTTCACCCCAGACCCCCTGACTTATGTGATCAGCTCCAAACCAGCAAAGCCCAGTATAGAGGGGAACAGGACTACCGCCTCACGCAAAGGTTGTTCATCCAGCAAAGTAACTAGCTCTGGGACCCCTTCAACTGGATTTCCCTGTCGCGAAACTCAGAACATCACAGCACTGGATACCAAAACCTCTCCCTTTTCACCATTACATCACCCAGAAATGTCCATACCAACTGTAACATTGGAGCAGCTGAAATTTGAAAATGGCCATCCCTCCAAAGACACTGGACTCAAAAACAGCCCTGTCTCTTCTTCAGGCAGACAGCTCAGTGTTAAGGTTGTTAAAATTGATGAGACCCCCAAATCTTCTCTTGGCTCCATGAATATGAGACCATGCACTTTCAAGGCAGACACTGCTACCTCCAAACACACTTCTGCATCCCGTTCTCCCTCTACACCCCTGGGTAGTCAGGAAGGTGAAGGGGGTGGAAAGCGGGTGGATGAAGAGGATTCTTTGGATATGGAGCTGGACCTAGGCTTGAGCTTTGAGCTAGATTTGGATCTAACCCAGAGCTCCCAGAGCAGTGAGGAGGAACAGCTGCTCTCCTTGCAGGAGATGATGGAGCGCATCGCCAAGCCTCCAGACACACCAGAGAGGGGAGCCTTCTCTGTACCCAGTATACCTGAGCATCCCAGCTGCCAGTCCAAACCTGTAAGCTACAACCGTCCAGGGTTTATCTTGATTGTTATGTTATTGATGAATTAGGGATCTTGTAGAGTATCCAGAATTACTGAAAATGTGTTGTGTCCTTTGCCAGGCAACACATAAGATATGCTGCTTTGTGGACACTTTTATCTAAAGTACCTTAAGTGCATACATTTTTTGGATGAGTGGACCCAATGGAAATCAAACCCCCAACCTTGACAGTATTAGTGCCATGGTCAACTCACTGAGCTTCAGGACCAATCAAAACTCTGTTTTAACCTTAAATGTTGTCTTGTGTTTTGTACAGCAGCCAATGCAATCCACAACAAAACCAGGCATCTACAAGAACAACCTGGATCAAATGCTGAAGGAAATAAACAGCAATAAGAGGTATGTTATTCAGAAAATGTCACTCCCATTGCAAATGCCTTTTAATCAATAGCTACAGTAACTACAGGTGGGGTGGTTTAACTTTGTGCATCTCCCTTTTGTCCATCAGATCTAAAGAGATTGAGACAAAACATCGTACTGCCTGTGAAGAGGATCTGTTGAAAATAGCAGAATATGAGGAGAACCGTGAGGAGGCCATCACAACTGAACAACAGTAAGGCACATTATGCCATGTCAATTAGATGCAGTCCCTGCAGATTATTTTATTTGTACGTCTGTATTCTATGAGCTGATGTTTGTTTTTGTTGTGTTTTGTTTCCCAGGGACTTCCTGCAGCGTTACACGTTGATGTCCAGCGCAATCAAAGAGCTGCATCCAGGAGAGTTAGTATTCAACCTGGAGAATTTTGGCCGGATTTTCAACCAGCACATGTTGCAGCTCAGACAGTGCAAGGTCAATCCACAGGAGACGGCACAGAAAACACTAATCTGGTGAGCTGTGGTTATTTGTTTGTGGAGAGCTTTTCTGCATATACATGTGAAAGTCCAGGCTCCTGTGGGGTTGGAGGTTGCTCATTTCAGCTGTTAATGCTGTGGTGAATGTGCGAGTAGTGTACAAGATGTATGAATTGGGCAATCGTATGTGTGGCCAACCACTGGGAAATGAGAGTGGTTTAAGAAGATATTCACTTCTCCCTCACACAGCTGAATGTACAGTGTAACAGACGCACTTCCCCTTTAAAACAAACTGTCGTTTGGTAGAATGAATTCCTCTTATTCTTTAACTTATTTTTCTCCTGCCCTCCATCAGGTCCAGCCCTACTCAACTGAGATTACATGTCATTATTGGCTTGTTCCAGGAAGCGTACGACTCCTCCTCCCCCTGCCCAACTCAGGTCACCCGTTTCCTATTCAAGGTAGGCCCCACACACCCCTGTCGCATGTTGGTTGTTGTGTTTCTCCAAATGTCTAAACCTGTGGTGGTAATTCTTTGTTGACCCTGTCAGATGATGTCGGTCCACACTGAGAGGATGATCTCCGAACAGATGCTGCAGGCCCTCCGTCAAATCGCCTGCACTGCTGCCTATCAGATAGGTCAGTGTCTGTCTGCATTGTTTGACAAGCCTTTTGTATTTTGTTACCTACAGTGGTTAGAAGATGCCTTCTCTGTGTGTGCTTCCTCAGTGAAAAATGGAAGCCAGCAGTTTGAAGTGTGGGTGCCCAGTGTGGCAGATGTGACGCTGGTCCTGATGAATATGGGCGTCCCTTTTGTCACTCTATTCCCTTTTGAGAACCTTCAGCCTCCCTTCACAGAGAGAGATTTGCTGTAAGTTGTTTATGGGCTCAATTGTTTTTATTGAGCCTTTCTATTTTCCTAATTTGAAAGCTTATGATGTGAGCTGATAATGTTTTTATTTGATTTAGGATTTTTTATTTCACCCAATTGATTTTGTGTGTGTGCATAGGGAGGACATCCATATCAGCAGAGAGAGTCCTTCCAGCAACAAGGAACAGAGCACTTTCCCTGAACACAACTGTAACAACATC